>CAKLBY020000071.1:600000-785173 GCA_921007115.2 Peronospora matthiolae | reverse complement strand
CCCTAAACCCTAAACCCTAAACCCTAAACCCTAAACCCTAAACCCTAAACCCTAAACCCTAAACCCTAAACCCTAAACCCTAAACCCTAAACCCTAAACCCTAAACCCTAAACCCTAAACCCTAAACCCTAAACCCTAAACCCTAAACCCTAAACCCTAAACCCTAAACCCTAAACCCTAAACCCTAAACCCTAAACCCTAAACCCTAAACCCTAAACCCTAAACCCTAAACCCTAAACCCTAAACCCTAAACCCTAAACCCTAAACCCTAAACCCTAAACCCTAAACCCTAAACCCTAAACCCTAAACCCTAAACCCTAAACCCTAAACCCTAAACCCTAAACCCTAAATCATGAATTCTAAACCCTAAACCCTAAACTATAAACCATAAATTCTAAACCATAAACCTAATATTAATCTACCACAACCGAAGCCGACTCCTTTTTTAAACATTTAGATTACAAGCATTGTCAGGACCGTCGGTAAGCATGGCGGGTTCGGCTTGATCGGCTGTCCCGGTATCGCCTTGATTTGAACTCATGATCCGTTCGTTCGTGATGCTCTGAATTGCACCTGAGCAAAGGCAGTTGAAAAAAACGTTGCCCTTTTTTCAATACTACAACAAGCACCGCAACTGGACTGCAACTTGACCTTGCATTTGCCTTATGGTATCCGCCATTGCTCCCCTTCTCGTCCGCTAGTCACACATTGCAACCGCATCGACTTGTCCCAAGAGTCATATTGTAGGCTCGCTATCCCATCTGTCACATCGTCGCCCTGTGTCTCTTATCCTGTAACGGGGATAGAACAACCCGTACTTAGCTTACACTATTCTACGCTTTGAGGAAGTCTCAAAGCCCAAGTCGCATGTATTGAGTACTTTTGACTCTGTTTTGTATCTTGTCTTTTAATCATCCTAAGTATGAATGGTTCCCTTGGACTCATGGGAACCACTCAATCTACGTGCCTGTATCTTACTGGCTAATAATGGTACTGAGCCCATTGAACCAGCTGAATTATATGACGTGCCACTTTGGCTACTTCGAAATTAATACCCCTACTTAACTAACATGTAAACTTAATCGAAACTACTTATGTAACGGGGTGGCCCATTACATCACCCCCTTCTCAAGACAGCACTCACGAACCGTGACTGCTCAACCACAAAACCCAACGGACGCACAAGCCAAACGATGATTGAAGACGCAAAACGCCAACACCACAGCACTCCTGCGCACTGTCAGCGGGAATTCGATCGACCACGTGACGGATCAGCACCTGATCCCTTGCGCGCTGTACGACTTGTCCGGAGTTCGAGCTCCGGACTCTCTTGGGACGATGCAGGATTACTACCGGCGTTACCGTGTGTTGCTTGGGAATAGTCTTACAGGAATCTCCTACGAGTCAATCCAGCGGTCTTGGTGTGCATTCATCTGGCGGTGGAACCGGATGCTCGAAGACGGAAGAAACTTTCAGCAGTGACTTACCAACCGCGAAGATATCCACGCCGAACACGCAATTGGTGTGCTGCGCGAGAAGATACGCGAGAACGCGTGGAACGTAGATCGACTCTGCTACGTTCACGTGCACGAATCTTAATACTCTTGTGACTCGATGCCTCGTACAACTCGCGAAAGTTGGCAACGGTACGTCGCTGAGTATCCACTCAAAGAATATGAACAGCTCTGGATCGGACGGTATGAGCGCAGCTTGACGGAGCGCAAGACCGCGGTCAACTGTGGCGCGTCACGCTGGCGACACCACTTGCGTTCTCGAGGTCGTGGTGTCACGCGCTCGCCACGACGTTCTCGTCCGCGTGGTCGTGGTGCCACGCGCTCGACACGACGTTCTTGTTCGCGTGGTCGTGGTGATACACGTTCAACACGACAACCTCGTCGTCGTTCTTCATCTCGTCGTCGCGGTGACGATTCACCAAGACATTCTCGCAATCGCTCTTGGTCTCGTAGTCGTAGTGACGCTTCACCACGACACAGTCGTCTTTCGTCTCGATCTCGCTCACCGCGAGAACACTCAGGTCGTCGACCAGTTCTAAACCAAGCGTATGCACGGACTCTTAAGCCCGAACGACGTCTGGAACGTCTTGAAGTAGCGAAGAGCGCGGCTCCCACGTATCCTGCTCGGGTGGAAATCCGAGCCAACGTACACGATACTTGCGCGCGGGTGGAACCGCGTGCTCATGGAGTCGCGACGATTTTGTTTGGCGACGAAGGTCCTCGCGACCCAATAAGCGTTCCACGATACAGCGCTTCAGACCTTCCGCGTCCACAAGCGGTGGTGGGCCCTCGCAATGGTACTGCTGGCGTCCTGGTTGCCCAGGAAGATGTAGATGCGGCTCTGAACAAGGCTGTCAATGCCCAGCTGAAGGCTGAAGCTGCACTAGATCGAGCTGCGCGGGCTGAGAGAACCGCGAGCGAGATATGAACTCGAACCGCGAGCTGCTTGAACGGATGTGGAACCTGGAATGCCAGGTTCTTAGGCACGCGCGGACTGGGACGCAGCCGCGTCCGATGTCACCGGCGCGTCGAGCAAGGCGAGAGTGAAGGTCCACCTATAAGCCTTTGACTCCGAGGGCGGAGCCAACCCGTGAAGCATAGCTGGACGATACTCCTTGAGCCGCCCGACGTTAAACGTCGGGTGAAGTCGCTGTGACGAAGGGAGGTCCAGCTTGTATGCGTCGCCGATCGCCTTGAGTACCGTGAACGGTCCGATGAAACGTGGCGCGAGTTTGCTCGCATTGAGATTGGTTACTGCTGAATCCTGTAGGATTACAGTAGACAACAATACACACTTACCCTTCTTGTGTTCTTTCTGCCACGTTTGTCTGCATTTGCTTTCTGTTTATCCACTGCAGATCGAAGAGCATCGCGTACAAACCTCGTGATGGCTTGACGTTGGAGTATAAACTCTGACACAGCCATGTCATCAATTGGTCGCGCCGATTCAATCGGCGCGTGGTTAGCTTTAGGGTTTCGCATGCGCGAAGAAGGATCGATCAGCGTCTGTGCAGTCCATTGAGCGAGCGGGGACGCCACGTCACGTGGCGTCGAAACAGAAGACTTCGCCTTAGAATAGTTGACAACATTCGCGCTCAGGATACCGTGAGCTTCACTCGATCGTTGTTTATCGTTATCACCCCCCGATAGAGTGGAGCCACGAAGAGCCGTGGGCTGACCCACGGCAAGAAGAGTAGGTACACGAGGATGACGGGCCGAATCTGCAAACAATGGTGTCAACCCCGTTGACGCGTGAACCGCGTTGTTTAGTGCAAACTCCGCGAGTGGCAAAAATTCACTCCAACTCGTAAAGGAAATTGCGTAACTTCAAAGAGCATCTTCGAGGACCCGATTAATCCTCTCTTTTTGCCCACCCGTTTCCGGATGGGCTGCTGTCGACATTTGTAGCTTTTTGCCAAGGAACTCGAGCGATAACGTCCAAAAAGCAGACGTGAAACGAGGATCACAGTCCGAGACAATGTTGTTTGGTAGACCGTGATGGCGAAAAACAGTGTCAATGAAGTGCACCGCGGTCTCAACCGCGGTGAAAGTTGCATGAACAGGCACCAGATGTGTCATTTTGCTGAATCTGTCCACAAAGACCAGAATACCCGCTCGGACTTGGCCATCTGGTGCAAGCCCGAAGATAAAATCCATTGAGACTGAGCTCCAAGCCTCAGCTGCAATTGGCAGGGGTCGCAGGGGTGCCTGCGACGATGGAGATGGCTTCACGCGCTGACATATTTCGCAGGTGCGAACCCAGTTGCGAACCCATTTGTACACGTGGGGCCATAAGAAGTCTTGCGAGACAGCCGCGAATGTCTTTTCGCGGCCCAGATGACCGCCAATTGGGGCATCATGGTACTCGTGGATGATACGAGCACGCAAATCCAAGTCATTCGCAATCACCGTTCGAGGTGCATCGAATTTTTCGATGCTATATAACAGCAAATCACCGTCAATACTGTATCGTTGAATGCGATCACGCTTCGTTCGCGAAAGAGCTCCCAGTGCAGCCTCACTGGGAGCGCGCAGATAGGCGATAATGTCCGCGTAATCCGGGTCGTTCGCGTAAGCCGCGACAATCCATCGAAAAGGCATAACTCGGGTGTGACCCGAGTTAGATTCAACGACACAAACGTCGCACATCGATCGTCTTCATCGTCGTCGTCAGTGGCCTGACATTTCAGTGCCATACGAGGATCGTAATCTGGACGTCATGACAGTGCGTCAGCATAAATGTTAGACTTGCCTGGCTTGTAGTGCACGACGAAGTTGTACTCGGAGAAGAAAGAGAGCCACCATGCCATCCGTTGTGACAGGTGTGGGCTCTTCATCGCTGTTAGCGGCGATGCATGATCAGTAAACAGGATGAACGTGCGTTCGCCCAGTAGGATAACACAAAACTTGATGAGTGCATAGCGCATAGATAATTGCCTCTTATCGTGGACTGAAAATTTCTTCTATGCCGGCTTCATCTGTCGTGACTGGTAGCTCACGACTCGTTCACGGCCTTCATGATCAAACTGCATGAGGGCGCAACCAATTGCAAAGTCACTTGCATCACACACCACGTGAAACGGCTTGGTGTCGTCAGGGAGTATCAACACTGCGCAGACGCCAGGCTTTTTTCACTGCGTCAAAGCAGCTTGATGTTCGGGACGCCACTACCACGTGGCGTCTATCTTCAGAAGTGACGACAGAGGCTGTATCGAACCGGCGTAATCCTTTGCGTACTTATGCAAGTAATTAGCTAGATCGAGCCATTGACGCAACTCCGAAGGATTCTTGGGTGTGGGCCAAGAACAGATTAAAGACACCTTCTCTGGATCGGCTCAAACTCTCTTTTTACTCACGTAGCAGCCCAGCACCTAAATCTCCGGTGCACAGAATACACACTTCTTCAAGTTTGCATATAACTTGTTATCTCGCATGACTTGAAGCACCTGCTTCAGGTGTTGAAGGTGAAGTTAAGCAGCAGTGAGGTTTCCCTCAGCGCGACTGTGGACAAAAATGTCATCTAAGTAGCTAGGAGCAAAGTCTCGAAGTGGTCTCAAACACTTGAGATACCATGCGATTGAAAGTGGCTGGTGCGTTCTTCAATCCTTGTGGCATCACCAGCCACTCCCATAGAATACCACTCTGGGCGCTCACCGCAGTGAGTGGTATGTCACTCTGTCGCATCAAGGTCTGGTAGAAGCCATCGGTCAGATCGATGGCGCTGAAGATGAAGCTACCTGACATGGAGTTTAAAACCATGTCTTTGCTGGGGATGGGCGTTTGGGTAGGAATAGTGGCATCGTTTAGCTTGTTAAACGCATGAACTTTACGCCATCCTCCCGTAGCCTTCTTCAAGCAGAAGGTTGGACTCGAATGGGGTGAGACACTCTCACGCACATGACCGGCCTTGTGACGACCTTCAAAGAATGCATCAATAGCCTCGACTTGGTCTCGAGGTAACGGCCACTGGTGTGTCACACACTATTTCGATCCTGGCACTAGATTAATCTCATGCCGCACGCCACAATCGGCAGGGAGTTCAGTTGAAATCTTCGTCGGCCTACTCTCGAGCAATGTCGTAGGCTGGGCTACCAGACTCGCGCAGAGTCTCTAAAGATTTTGACGCAGGTCTTTCTTCGCGCGCTGACTTTTATTCAGCGCTTCGAGGGCGCGTCATTCGCTCCTCATTCGGCTCATAGGTCACCTCGTTGGTGACCGGGTATACTTGTTCCACCGTGCCTCCCTTGAGGTCGCGCAGAAAATGCTTCCAGAAGAGTCCTGGGAGGCTCGTAATCGACGACGCGTCGCGAAGTGGACTCGCGACCTCAACGTTTTGGCGCCTTTGTGGACTTTCGTCCATGTACACAATAGCGTGGACACATTCCAACGCTGATTTCTCGTAGATTGCGTCCCCATCGTGCTTCGAGTCCATGCTCGAAGCTGAAAAACCGCAGTCAGGTGTTAAATCTGCATCCCCCCCCCCTCCAGACGCTGGATGTCCTCATCCAGGACGTCGAAACCGCGCGACGGGAGAAGTCCATACTCGTCCTTCGACGCATAATGCGGGAGCCTCTGCCCGAACGCCACAAACTCGTGTGGGAGCCCCTGCTCGACCACGTCTTGCTCATGTGGGAACCTCTGTTCGGCCACAGTGGGCGATGATGGGAACCTATGTTCTACCATCATGTTCGCAAGTGGGGAATCTTGTCCAGTCACATCACACTCGGTGGCGAGCCCCTGCTCGGCCACATATTGCCCTTGCGGGAGCCTCTTCTCGACCACAATGGGTGCAGGTGGGAACAACTTTTCGTGTTTGACCACTTCTCTCGCTTGCGGGAACCTCTGTTCGACCGCTTCGTCTTCGCGCGGGAGCCACTGCTCGTCCGCGTCGTCAATACGAGGGAGAAACTACTTGTCCACGTCGGACCTCTCGCTGAAAAGCGAGGATACATCGTCACTCGTGCGTAGTGGCACGGAACAAGCGGTACAGAGAGGGCCATCGCTCACTCCGTGTACCGCCGGTGTCGTGGATGTACGATCCACGACTGTAACGTTCGGCCAATCTCTTGGAGACACCAAGGGATGGGTGAACACTTCGCTGGTGTCAAACTTGCTTCGACGTCTCACTGATCTGGCTAACTAGTCGATCTGGGGCTTATAGCGTGCCAACATGGCATTTCCAGGATGCGATCGAATGCATAATTCATCTCTATCACCAAGAAATTGTCGTTACTGCGAAAGCTGTCAAACGTGTGCGGCAACGACACTTCGCGCCGCGATGCGCGGCATGGTTCCCGTCAGCGAGCTTGACAACAACTTGGCCAGGTCCCTCGTGGACCTGGATGCTGGTTAACAGCTTTGACACGCAAGATTCACGAAATAGATTGTTTGTCGCTCTGAATCCAGGAGCGCTCGTAGAGGTCACCGGATACCGGCGACATATATCTTAACAATAATCAGTCGTGAATCACTGCTCAGAATGGTGTCATTTGACCGTGCACGCAGCCCATCTGTGCTGCGTGCACGGAAGTCGGGCTGCCACCGGTAGACCCGGAACTCCCTTTAAACCAGTAGGGCGCCCTGCACCTACTGGTTTCGTCCGTTTTTTGGACGAGTTAGCGGAGCACCTCTCTCATGATGGGTGTCCGTCGTATGCACCGGCATCGGTGCTGGCGCGCGGCATTCATCCGCGCGATATCCCGACTTTCAACATCGTAAGCAGATCATCTGAAGTCCGCTACGGACGTCGCCCTTGTAGGACGGAACATGTCGATGGTCACCCAAAGACTCAATCGCATCAATCTCCATCGTTATGGCCCCGCTGATCTGACAGCGGTAACAAGTGAAGGATTGGTATAGGTCTTGGTGACTCTTAAGGCCTCACGGATGGCGATAGCGATAGCCTCGTCCAACGTGGCAGGCTCCGCGCGTTCCAGCGATAGGCGAGTCTGCCCTTCACGCATGCCATCGACAAACACGTTCACTTGTGTGTACATGTCCATGGGATGCGTAATAATGCACGACGCTAGATGTCGAGCCATCTGCACATAGTCGCGCATGGACATCTTACCCTGTCGCAAGGACAGGAACCTTGAACGCACCAACTTCGCTTCCTGTGGCGGCTCGAAGGCAAGTCGAAGGTCACTCTGGATGGCTTCCAGAGTGGGAAACGCATACTCTTCCACAGCGAGTTTTCCCAAGGCCCACTCCTTGGATTTCCCAGTGAAACGGGAAAGGAGGAAGTTGACCTTCGTTTGAGGAGCATCGAGAAGTCTTTAAGCGATAGCGATGTCAACCTCTCGAAACCAACGCGACAACGACAAGCGTTCTTTTCCTTCGCCAGAGTAGACGGAGGTCTCCATCTTCACGGCATCGTTCCGTGAAGTCCGCGAGGTAGTTTTACCTCGCCAATTTGATTCGGCGAGCTCGCGGGCCATGTAGTCGTGTATGGCGAGACGCTGTCCATCAGGAGTCGCTGATTTCATCAGCGACACAACGAATGCCTCTCCAGATATCGCTGCGAGGCGATTTAAGGCATCCCACCCAACACCAGTGAGATGGGGGAAAGTCGCGTGCTCCAGACTCACGTCTGAAGCGTCAAAGTACGACGAATTGCTTATCCCAAACTCGGGCATGGGAAGGACTACTAAGTGCTACCAGGTGTAACGGGGCTAGAACAACCCGTACTTAGCTTACACTATTCTACGCTTTGAGGAAGTCTCAAAGCCCAAGTCGCATGTATTGAGTACTTTTGACTCTGTTTTGTATCTTGTCTTTTAATCATCCTAAGTATGAATGGTTCCCTTGGACTCATGGGAACCACTCAATCTACGTGCCTGTATCTTACTGGCTAATAATGGTACTGAGCCCATTGAACCAGCTGAATTATACGACGTGCCACTTTGGCTACTTCGAAATTAATACCCCTACTTAACTAACATGCAAACTTAATCGAAACTACTTATGTAACGGGGTGGCCCATTACATCTCCCATCCGTCCGGTCGTCTCCTAGTGGTCATACATTTCGCCTGGTCCGATCACCAGCCAAACATGTTAGACCGTCACAGAGTGTATCCCTTAATCCTTCAATCTGCCATATAAGATAGTTTCTGATAGTTTTTATATGGAAGACAACGAAGTCGCGTTAAGAGAATTAAATTTCATTACGCTTTTATCCAACACTTGTGCCTGGCTACTGTATATCGTTCATTACTGGCTGGGTTCGTCGAATGGTGGCGGAGTATAGTGAAAGCAAGATGAAGCAGATGAATAACGATTTTCTATAGTAAAGGGCAAACAACTCCAGGACCCGGAAACCCCTGGCGAAGCTTAAACTCCGAAAGAACTGAGCCTTGGTATGACTATACAAACAGCAAGTAGGCCAGACGCTATGAGACCAAAATTATTGACTTTAAGTTCACCGGAGGAGGCTTAGCGTAATGGTTAGCGGCCTTCTATATAATGATTCCAGGGCGGATACAAGTCCCGTAGGGTGTGCAAAAAATGACTTGAGTTCCCTATGCGTTCTGAATTGGGAGCTGGCGGTAAACACGCCGGTGCTGTAGTGAGGTAGTAGTCACTTTACCCTTGTAAGAAAACGGACGTCGTCCCCCAAGCCTAGCTTGGAGTCCAAACTAAAAAAAAACCTTAGGAGGTGGCTGGTAGTAGTACTGTAACGGTAATAGTCCGAGGCGTTAAGGATCCGTAATAAAGGCAGGACCCCGATCCTTCCAAAATGGCTACGTAACAAGTGACTCAAATCGGAGCAATCCGTGACCTTAAACATGCGCAAGATTAGCCCAGTAAGCGCAACAGTGAAATCATTCAAAGCACCATCAAAACAAGGCGAAGCTAAACGCCAAAGATCGACGCCGAAATACAAGTTAAAGGCCTAATGCCCAATGCCATGGCATAAGGAAATTTGACCTGTACCAAAACCAAAGAGTGATGACCCACGTCGTAAAAGATGGAGAGATGGTAACCGTAAACTTATCCAGTAACGTAATTCAGGAAGCCGAAACTGCGGGGGTACAAAATAAGTGTCCGGGGATCGGATACGCAACTGCAGGTCTTGAAGCAAATTAGTAAGCTGTCTTAGCGTGAATTGGAATGGACTAAGCTGTGGGTAACCAAGTGTTGGCAAAACCACTCAGTATGAAGAGTGACCACCGCGTGAACTTGAGCTTGGACTTTGATCAGATCGGCAGGAACATCATGAAATCGAATATCATTGCGGTGCATCCATAGACAGCGTAATACACTTGTCCGGGCGATGTGTAAAACCACGAAAACACTATAGCCATAGTGCTCCTTCGCAACTTGAGTCGGCGTGACATCAAACAAGAGTACCGAACCCCATTTTATTGGAGAGTCGAAAAGTGTTTGAAACCGCTTGATTCAAACATCCTAGACTCGTTCCGCAAAGATGCAAAACCAGAATAGGTGAGGAGGCGTTTTTAGTGCTTGAAACCCGTGATGACAGGACGAAGTGGCACTCGAAAGATGCTGAAGTTTGTATTTAAGAAAGAGCGCGTAATGCTGAAGTCGGTAGAGCAGGTCAGCGTATACCGGAAGTAAGTGCTTGTCCATGTTGAGGTCTTGACACCACATAGATGGCGGCGGGCCGGTATCTAGGCCTAGCCGAGATTACGGCAGGGTCGAGGTGGTATGATTACCCAGTATGCACCGTATACGAGCCACGCTAAGTTGATCCAAAGGGTAACCGTCCAAGACTTAGTCGTGGTAGGCGCTAAAAATTGGGGCTTGCGAACCGGTCCGGTAAGGAACACCATTAAGGGTCCCAGCAAACTGTGAACGCGCGCCAAAAAGTTCGAGCAAACCCCGTTTAGTAGATCTACGACCTGGGTCGATCGACTGAAGAAACAGCAAAAAGGAAGAACCAGAAACCGGAGAGCGACAAGCCTGAAACATATCAGCTGGGGGGTGGAGACCAAGCGTAGCCAAAAGATTAGTCAATTGCGTAGGGAAGGGACTGACCAGCCATTGAACGCCCAGTCGAAGGATAGGTAATATCCATATTGTGGAGAATTGGCGTCGTAAGTTGTCGAACTTGGAGTTGAAGCGGACGATCTTTCGGCGGAGGCGGGTATTTAAAACGAAAAGAACCGATTGTTAATAGGCGCCGAGATCCGCCCATAGTCGTGTGCAAAAAGAGATAGCGTGATCTGGACTTGTCGTAACCGGCGCCTACAGGAGATCGAAATCTTGTTCCCATGGATGTATAGCGTTATCGAAAAGGCGTGTCACCGGTAGAGCCCAAAGAGGAACACCATAACTGGAGTTATTCCAAGCGGCCAAAACAACCTTGCACAGCATATGAGCCTAAAGACTGTGGACCGTGTCACAGATCCGATGAAGCCCCAACCCCCCTTGACCGGAAGGCAGAAACCACCAATCCTTGGACAAAGCGATGTTGGACTTGGACTTGCATAGGAAGCGCGATAGGAGCGCTTTAATCTGATTGTGGAACTCGGTCGCAGGATCATAACAGACGCTGGCCGAAAACCACAGTATTGGCAAAATTATGTGTTACAGGATTACCACGTGACCGCGAAGAGTGTGTGCCCGATTAGCCCAAAGGGTACACCGCTCTTGCAGCCGCGCCAGTAAGTGGTGCAGCCGGTCTGCATTAGATAAACAGGGACCGTAAGGTATCCCAAGCAGTTTAGTGCGTCCGGAATTACCGACGACGTCAACACCCAAGTGTTCAAGGTAGAGGCGTATAGGCTCTGACGAAGCCGACCAGGGCCGAAGTGGCAGCACCACAGTCTGAGCTTTATTAAGTCGCATGCCCAACGCCGAACAAAAGACATCTACGAGATCGAGAAATTCCTGTGTGGGGCGGAGGTCGTGAAGAAGACCCGTGCGGTCATCATCAAAACTTATGACTGAGTGGGTCGAATCACCACAACGGAGACCTCTATCCTGAAACTTGACGCGTAGTAAATTGAGCAAAGGCTCAATAAACAGCACGAAAAGCGCAGGCGATAGAGGATCACCCTGACGATCACCCGCCCCTAATTCAAAAGGGGCCAGTGGACACCCATTAAACATCAGGGTGACGATTGTACCCGAATAGAGTACTTTGATCTAGCGTCCAAAACTGTGTCCAAATTCAAATTGCATAAGCACCATATCCAAGGCACCCCAAACCACGCAATCGAAAGGCCTTAGCGAAATCCAGTAAAACTGCATCAGCCGGAGAGTCATCACCATGATAGAGTTAATCCAACGCCTTAAAGCGAAGATGGGCATGACAAATATTCCTGTCCGGAACAAACCTTTATAGATCCGAGTGAAGAAGGGAAGGGATACAGCGAGTTGGACGGTGCGCCAAATCTTGGGCCATAATTTCGCATCACATTAAGTAGGTAATCGGGCGATAATTAGTTGAAGCGGAACGATCTTCGTGCTTATAAATCAGCGAAATTTGCGCTCGGTGTTAAATATTGGTCATTTTCCCCTTATAAATTGAGCCGCATGAATCACCTCATAAAATAAGGCTCCATAAGGGGGGAATCAACTTGATAGTAGGCCGGTGGTAAACCATCCGGACCCGGCGTCTTTCCGGACGCCATGTGCTTAATTACCCCGTGAAGTCATTAGCAGTGAACGGGCTGTCCAAGTAAGCCCGATAGGCGGGAGTCAATCTTGACTTCGTATGGTCCAAAAGTCGCGAAAGCGCAAAACGATTCCAGGAAGGTTCTCTAAGCTCAAATTCCCATGAAGGCTAGCAGAAAACACCGGACGAATACATGCTGAACGTGTCACATGTCATCTTTAACTCTTTAGACAAACTCACAGGAATGGGGTTCTTGTGGAGTTATTAAAGTGGCCAAAAGAAAAATCGGAGTAACGCTCAGTGGCTTGAAATTCAGAGGCGAATTTTTTCTTGGACGATAAGTGCGCAGACTCTTCCAGTTTATCGTTTAAGGCGGCTTTAGCGTCAGCAAAAGCGGACGTTAAGTCCATCGAGTAATTATAAAACTTGGATGTGCTGTGACCGATTTAAGTTAAAATGAAGATCCTCGATAGCGCGTTGACTGGTATTCTTTATGGAGATAAATTATTCGGGCAAAAAAAGAGTCCAGCCGTTTATGTTCGTCGAGCAGGTAGCCGGGGTTGTAACGCCATCGACCAGGGTAGAACGACGCAGCCAGTCGTGCGAGCGAGTCCCGAAGAAAATCTTGAGCCTCGGGTAGTTAAATGACCCACTCTGGACACTTCCAGCGGGTCTGACTGGGTGGTCGAAAGGTTTTGGAACCAGCTCGAAAGGATAAACCGATATGGTCAACTATCCCAGACTGGGCCCGAAAATCATGGTAAATGTCTTGAAAACAGAGTGAAAAAGCCGATTGTCCACAAAAACGTAGTCGATCCGGGAAGAAGCGGTTGGACTCGTGAACTCACGAAGATCCGGATGTTGAAGACGCCAAGTATCGACTTAGGTGAGGGCCGACTCCCAGTTCAGTAATTTGTCACGGCCTCGACAACGCGCACGATTTTCAGAGCGAGCTTGGTCGAGAAGGCTTGAGAACTGAAATGAAGTCCCCCAGAACGATATGATGGGCGTCGTCCTCGAAATGACGGGGGGAAAGGTCGAAAAAACTTCGATTATAGCCAAATTAAACGGGGCATACACAACATGAATGCATGCCGGGACCGATTCCAGTGTACCCCGAACCAGCAAATAGCACGAAAGTAGTTCCTAAGAACTGGTATAGCGAAGAGTAACGTCTTCGAGGCCTTAAATGTGGAATGCCGGCCTAAGAAGAATTCCAACACCCGCCAACCCGGTGAAGGAATCCATGTTGTCTTGAGACCAAAAACTCATGTTAAGGCAAAAATCGGACTTTATAGATGAGTCGCCCGTTTAAAGCCCTTTATATCCGTAAAACGGGTTCGTTGGAGTCCAACGAGGTGAAAAGTATCAGAGAAGTAATTCAGGGTCGATAACGAAACGGCATTAAACCCGTTAGTATTAATTGAGTATCTCCGAAGGGTCCAACTCGCTTTAGAGTAAAGCAGGAGGTTGGGGTGCCACAATGGTAGCCCTTCTCTTTAAGAAATCAAGGGTGTCCTTTCAATCAGCGGGAATTGCGATTAGAAAAATTCGCTTTAACAAGGGAGAGAGAACGACTGACGCCAATGTCGGGTCATCTTAAAGAAGACAAAGAGAGTGAGGCAGTGACGAAGCCGCCTTCCCTATTATGGTATCCAATTTCATTGGGACCAAGTAAATGCTGGATGCCACAATTTGCAGAGCCAAATCGAGCTCAGCCAGTCTGACTTGGCCCCAGTATTGGTCCTGATCCGGGCACAGTTGGCTGAGGACGGAGTGAAATTCGAAGTCCGGCTTATGTGGTACAAGCCACCAGGTCGCTGCAAAAGTGACTTATCATTCGTTGGAGAAAACGGGTGAGTCGCAGCGCCACGAAGCACAGCACGACCAATGAACTTCGATCGTATAAGCTGGTAATTGCCAGCAGCCTTGGTGTCGAGCAGAATACGAGACAGGCTGGGTTAAACTTGAATTGTGGATAGGTAGCTATCCGGGTCTTGCTCGGAAGCGAAGGTATCCAAAAATTTATCATCACTGAGCAGCATTCAGTTAGCGTTAAGGCTTCCACTGAACCTTTGAGAACCACCGTATCCAGAACGCGTTCGGATACCACCGGATATTCCACAAAGGAACTTACTGCTTTGAAGGGGGCCAATGACCGATCCCATAAGACTATGTCTTGATCCGGAGGAATAGAGCCATTCGTCCCTTCACTGAGCCACTCGTAAAAATTTAGTGAAGAAAAAAATGGTATTCCAGTCGAGAGGGAGGAATATGTTACACCTCAGATTCCGGAGTCGTAATAGATCCAAAGACCAAACACTTAGCTCGCTTAATACGAGCGGGGGCGTAGGCCTTTGAGTCGATAGCTTGTACCGGAAATTGGTTGCCTCCCCGGCGGGCAATATGGGCGTATGGTCTGCCGTAATAGCCGACTCTACATCGTCCATAGCACCAGAATGACTTGAATCCGAGTCCGAGAGATCCCCACTACGTGACTTACCATTAAAGCCGGAAGCATCAGCCATTTGGTGTTATCGTTGGCATCACTCTCGTCGTCGAAGGAGGGAGGGATGTCATCCGAAACACCAGCCATCGTGGCGTCATCATCGAAACTGATCTCAACAGCCAAAGCCAAAGACTCGGAGTCCGTTCAAGACGAATCCGTAGTGGCCGCCGCCTTTTTTGCCAAATCCTTTAAAGTCCGGAGGGCCTCAATAATGGGAGGAATGGTCCGGTTGTAGGCCCCTAGACGATGATGCACAACCGTAAAGCCTTGATCAATAAACTGATCTGACGAAGCGAGGTGCTTTTGTCGACCATGAGATGATTGGGATGACTTTTGGTTAAAAGACACCTGGCGGTTGCGCGATCGAAGACCTCCAATTGCATTGGCCGGAAAAATATACACCGGAGGAGTGTCTTGTTTGGTGAACTAATCGTAAATTAGCCCATCGGGCGCGTCGTCGGGTAGGCGCTAAGGTCCACATAGCACCAGTGAGAGTGCTTATAGTACGTCTGGACGGAAAATTTGCGACCACAATTGGTCACCACCATACCGCTTAATTTCGTACAGACCTCACGATCCGTACACGTAAAAATGATACCAGCGTTACGGATCGTCTTGAAGTCTCGTAAACTAATCCAGAATCTCAGACCACAAGAGCGGTTGGGTCGTCGAGCCGAGAGACGTCATTAATTCCGCATCAAAAAAAGTCGCGGATACGTCGCGACCAGGAATCCACATAGGCAGAATTTACTCAGTCAACACATGTTGAGGCATCCCGCGAGGGCTACACTCGTCAGTCGGACGAGAAAAATTCACCTTAGGAGTGTCCTTGTACCAAGTCTGACGACATTTCTTATCCCAAAGGGGTTTACTAGGTTTACTCATTGGGACATGCAGGATAAGTTCCAGATAGGCTGGACCGGTTACCCCCGCTGTAACGCCGGAGTAACACTGGATACTGGTAAGGCGGGGTACGGACAGATGAAATGTACAAAGTATTAACAGCAGTAACACCGGATACCGTGTAGACGTAAATGAATGAAGCCAGCCGAAGGCCTAAAGAAAATCAAGGAAGACGGATGCCGCGGCTCTAGTGTCTGAGACACCTAAGCAACCACCGGTCAAAAGGTTCATAAATACCCGAACCAAGGTGGCAGTACAGCCTACGTCTGTGTGTTCTCCCCACCACACGTAGGTAAAACTTTTCAGCGACCACGCCCGTTCGGCCTAGCGTCCGGGTACGTGTTTCCAACTAACACCGATCGATGCTAATGTTGTACAACAAAAGTAGTTGGAGTCAACCAGTCGGTTTCTTTCGAAGAAGACTTAGCGCAAACTCGAGTCACTAAGCAGGGATGAGCTTCCTGTTAAAAACTGTAGGCGCCTAACTGTCTAAGTACAAAGAGGGTCGGAGGCTTAAGGCTTGTACTCATCAAGGCCCGAAGGGAGGTCAGGAGCGACGGCTTGCGAGTTGAACGGGAGTGAAAAAGCAGGCGTGGGCTTGTCTAAGTCACTTGTTCAATATCTGGCAAATTGAGAAGCTAGCAAGCGTATGAGACGCACGTGTTATCGTGTGTCTTTTGTAAAATAATTTTAACTTTGATGTTTATATCCATATGTTTTAACCTGAATCGTCCTAAGTACGAGTGGTCTCTGAGCCACGAGAGCCACTTAAATAAAAGTCGTATCCTATTGGCTGATAATGAGCTATACCTACTTACCAGCAGAGTAAGACTACGACACACTGTAGCCACTACACTTGGCTACAATGTGTATCTACTATGCATACATAAATTTATACTAGTTAAAAGTGACTTTCTAGCAAGTAGTGTAACGGTAGCATCCCGTTACTGCTGTGGCACGATCGTCAAATTCCGAAATGCGTGTTGAACGTCGTTGTTTGTTTGTTTTCAATGCGATCATTTGCAGAATGTAACGGAGTAAGAGGCCGTCACGCTTGAACACACAATAGGTCTAACGAGGCAGCGCCGGGAAAACGCATTAAAATGGCGTGCGTCTTCAAGTTTATAGTCATTATTGATTAAATGAGTTTTAAAATGGCCTAAGAATTGTTGCGTCGCAAACACCTGTGAGCCTCTCACGTAAGAGTCGTCTCGTATCGGCTGATAATGTGCGATGGACACATCTGGCACCAGAAAATGATTATGATGCATTCTAACTGCTATCTCGGTCACAACCTAGACCAACATGTGTGCTATGCATACTTCATATATCAAACAATAAATCGACCTGCTATGCAACTATCACATGTGCGTGTAACGGCGACGTCCCGTTACACCACCACTCACATGAATTAGCACTCGTAGAGAGGTCTAATAAAACATACGAAAGGCAGGCTACCTGCTAGCGGCATCATCGGTCAAGCGACGAATATGTGGTGGAATGGGATTCGCTCCTTTACGAAGAAATCCCAACTCTCAATATTGCTGAGGGATTAAAGGCGCCATATTATAACGCCCAGACGACTAACTAACGGAGTGGGTGCTCCGGATCGTGCATCGTGTCTTGTTCCTTCTCACCTTGTGGACCCGTCTGCGGGCTGTTGCGCTCTTTTAGGTGGCTTGAGGTCGATGTTTCTCTCGACCAAGTTGGGTATAGTTGGGTTCGGTAGCGAAGAAGTACTCCACATGACCAAAGACTACATGTGGCGCTCAACTGAAGTCGCCTAACCTCTTTTGAGGTCGCGTTCCCGAAATGTGGATACTTGATACCCTTGTTCTTCTGACCAATTGAGCCGTCTGAAGACTTTGCCTTGTATGCTTGCCGCGTCCGACCACAGGCTAACTAGAATGAGCATCCTTGTCTTTTGCCAAGCAATACAGGAACGAACCATAAACAAGCACATGGAAAGTAAACCTTTAAACATTGGTTGGCCACTAGTATTCTATCTCGGAGGGATGCTGACGCGTGCCTTTATAGAAAAATCAATACTCCTCATTTTCAATCCCTTTTGGAGCTAAAACTACGCTTGTACCTCTTTATATATCAGTTTCTGTTACGTCGTTCACTCCCTGCCACCCATTCCTTGTGCTTAAAGTGACCCACCTCAACTGTCCACATGACCGCTGGTCATCAGAAGTAAGAATGACCGCTGGTCAGCCATGCTGACCATGACCGTTGGTCGTCAACTGTTACCATAATCGATAATTATTGGCTGTGACCGCGACTGTTGGCCTGCCAAGTTTTCATTACACCGTTGGATACTTTTTGCAGTCAGTCCCAAGGCCGGTGCGACCGATCCAACATGTGTCCATGATGAGAAAGATGTTAATGGTCAGGTTCGGTTGAACACTTCACCACAGTCGTCCTTGCTTTTATAAACGGCAAACGATGCTGATCTAAATCAACTAAAATTTTGCCATGCCTTATCCGGTCAACTCACGCATCTGTACTTATCCGTTAAGCTTGGTAACAAGCCCTGTATAAGCCACCCCGCCGCAGGTCAAATTCTGTCTTTGAGTCCATCGTCCCCTCAGCCGGCCCCCCTTGCAATCAACTAGACCCGTTCTTAAAGATAAAGATTGTGCTGAACTTAACTAGACGCGACCGATGACACTAAGGATCTTACTGAACGTGCTTTACCATGAGCTGGCACACACCCCGATGATCCCAAAAGTCTTCAGCCGCACTCGGATTTGCTACATCTGATGCCACGTCGACTCGGCCGACGTGGTGTCTCCAACAGTTGCGGAATCCGTGGACCAGGGCTTGCATCTAAGTGGTGTGATGGACAGCGAGCAAGCACCCCAACCCGTCATAAATGGAGATGCACCAGCCGACCACTCTTTCGACCCATTCGGCTTCACTGCTGTGCCCTTTAAAAGGCCCTGCAGACTTCGACTCACCTTTAAATTTCGCTTTGGACGTCACTTAAGCACGCCACGAGGTCGGGACCAAAGGCAATAATGTCGATTCCCCGGCCAGCTTCGTTTACATCGTCGCTTCGTCAGTAGTCGTCCCCGTTGCCTTTGGGTCACCTCGCAGCGATGAAGTAGCCGGAAATAAAGCGTCCAACCCCGGCGAAACCGCAGAAGTTTTGGGAGATCACCCGGTCAATGTCGCACCGAAGTTTGCTTACGTTTCCGCTTTCAGTTAAGCACTTCATGTGCGACAAACACCTGGTGATCCAGCACATGACTCTGCTACAGCAGACACTTCTGTCGCCGACCGTACCATGGAGCCGGTCAACCTCACCACTGTGTCTACCAGCAAATTTTACTGACCTTAGTACACCCCACTTTGACGTATTGGATGTTAAGAGAATGCGCATCTTGCTGTGACCGATAAGGGTCCTTAAGATCTCATCGTTGGGTCATTAGAACTCATCGCCAATAATTTAAACGCTAATGCTGGCCGGGCTATTAATTAAGTGCATGTGTTGACACCGATTTCATCGTCCTGAGCTAACCGGGCTTCTCTCCCCTCCACCAACCGTGTTCGTGAAGTGATCGACCAACCACCTTCATTATTTTTTCCATTACTCGCGAGTAGGGCTTTCGCCATCCGAGTCAACAGCTCGGTCGGAACTCTGATCACTTTCATTCATCATCGGATCGCCCTCCAAGCAGACGTGGTCACATCACACCAAGCCTTCGAAACAGCCCTGCATACCCAGAAGCGATGTGGAGACGAATTGGAGCAAGAGCTTCAGGGTTGGCCCTTAAAATCGTCCCCGTTCGTGCAGTCCATTCCACGCATATGCGAGCGCTCCCGTGCGGCGTAGCCTGGTGATATATGGAAACCGACTGACTGGATTAAGAGTGTATCGATTCATAGGAGCTATGAATGAAGGTGAGAAGTGTTTAGCTTTGCTACATACGGTATACGACGTGCTTGCACCCAGTGTTGCAGAACATGCTTATGATATTGACCGCCTGAGGACTGAATTCGCCCTTAAAAACCGGAGCTTTACCGGATACTGTAACGGGGCACCCTGAAGCTTGTACTGGTGACAGTACAAGCTACTTATTCTGATGACAGAATAAGGCGGTGCCTCGTAACTTCACGTACACTCGTACGTGCAGAGCAAGACGGTAAGAAGAAGCGAGTACTTCGTTAGAGTAAAAAGTAGAACTGTATTTAGTATAGTTAATGTCTGCAATAAATCACTATTTATCCTCATCTAACTATGTCTAAATACAAATGTGTACATCAACTATCTGCTCACCACTCATTGCGTGCGTCTGTCGTGGCGCGTCTTCTTTGGTTGATGTAATGGCCTACATCAACCAATTAGGAACTACTCGATAGTGCTACAGAAAAGTTGTCCTTATGACAAAATTCTGAGAATATAACTCTTATAGTTATATTCTATTAGCAATTTCTTATAAATTGTTATGTAACGATTCACCCCGTTACATCACCCCCCCCCTTAACTATCAGTCACTTTAGTGACTGATTGACTAAATGGATACTCGTCCCAAATCAGTTGGGACAGGTTTGCACTTGTTGGTCCAATTCCACTTTCCAACATCTCATTGCATGGTTAACAAGCCCATGCGATGCGCGAGCAAGGCCGCCGAGAGCGCGTCTGCACGTCTCTGTGCGGACGCCGAAGCAGAACCACAGCAACTGATGTCTCATCGGTTGCTGAAGCGACCCAGCCTGTGTCACTTGGTGATGCAGGCGCTGGTCATGAAGACACTCATGTCTTCACAGAGTATGAGCTCGGTGTATCATACTCTCCTGATACGGAAGATGGATCTGTACCAACGGCGATCGAATCCAAGCCGCCTGCCAAGCGTGGCATGGATGATGCTATGAGTCGTAGCATCTTTGGTTCATCTGACGAATCAGATGACCATCGCCGAAGCGAAGGCACTCGAGGTCGCGAGACTCGGGCGCTAACAGTGGTGTCGGTTCTCCAATGGACACCACTTCGCAACAAGGTACCGGTCCTTCTGTTGGCACGTCGCAAGAAGAGCGAGACCGCAGTGTGTTGCGTCTCGCTCCCGAGAAGCAGGCATGGATGCCTCCCAAATCCGTCATGGATCACATGTCGGCGACGACGAGTGATCGTTATCGAACACGATTGTTCGATTCGTCAAGGATCCATCACCTTGACCCCAGTGCGAAAAACTATCGCGCTGAACATGAGTTCTTCACCGATGCTTTCTTTAAACATCGATGGTACAGTGGGAATCACAAACGTGATGGTTCCTCACTGCTTCAAGCGTGGAACGCTTACATCCACAACCTTGAGGATGTAGGTCGTGACGTTTGGAACGACAAACTCATCAAAGCTCGTGATAAATTTAAGAAGAGAACCCCGACAGGTGCACGCTACAAGCTGCATCGTCTGTCAAGGGAGAAAGGATTACCCTGCCTCTCCTGGGGAGACTCGTGCCCATGTTTTGTGAACAACTCTGCACGAGCACCTAAGGAGGCTTACCTCCTTACCAGCCCGTGGTGGCGCGTACGTATCTCTACCAAGATGTACGAAGGGATTGACAACCTGAAATCCCTTTACGACCGTGCCGGGAAGACTTTATCCGGCGGTCCTTCTGCGGCACAGGATATACCGCGTCGTACTGCTCAACCAGACCCAGTACGTCAACCATCAGTTGGGAGCGGGGCTCCCAAGTATCCCAGGACGGGGGATAGCCACGCCACCGGACGAGATAAATCGTCCGACGTCCGTTTAAGTCGCGGTGGTACAACAGCTGCTCAACTAGATAGCGCTGGCCACCGCGAGAGTCCTATAATGGAGGTGGAGGTGGAGGAAAGACGCTCTCCATACGATCATGTGGGGAAGCGTGTGTTCCCAAGAGCTTCTTTGATCGCGCAACGCAAGGGTTACGCGACGATCTCGAACATGAGCGGAATAGGCGTCTCCAAATGGCGGACACTGCCTTGAAGCATCGAGCTGAGTTTGCCTTTGCTCAGCTTGAGAACGAGAGATCTATGACATCTCTGCTTGACAAGCTATAGGTAGCTCGTGAGATTGTTGATCGGTCTCGGGATGAGATAACTGCTCTCCATACCCTTGTCGATGCCCATCATCGGGAGCACAAGGCTCTCTGCGAGATGCTTGAGCGCGAGGGCGTTCTTCATCGGAAGAAGCAGCGTACTGATGGTACGGCTTAAGCCGACCAACGTAAAACGTGGGATGCGTTCGCATCTTACGTGGTAACTCGATCGTGTATGCATTGCCTAGGCGGTGCAATACACGAAATGGGCCAATGTACTTGGGTAGTAGTTTACTGCTACCCAAGTTAGTCACTACATGCTTTGGTAGATTAACCGTAGACAGTAGGACTAAGTCACCTTTATTAAATAAAAGAGTGTTGCCCTTCCATTCTTGTCAGCGTTTTGCTTTTGCTTATCCACCGCTTCGGCGATGGAGTCTTGCACGAAACGGACTACCGTTTCACGAGCCAGCATGAACTCATCTGATGACTCGTTAGCTTCAGTGCGCTGTGAGTGTAGTGCAGCAACATCAACCTTTTCTTCAGTGAGGGCTTCCTCGCTCTCACTGGCATCTTCTTCTTCGATATCGATGTTATCGATATCGGCATCAAACGCAATGACCTCTGCGTCAGAGCGTGATGATCGTGAACCAAATCGGTTTTTGCTCGCGCGAGTCTTTCCCCCCCTTAAACCAGAGTTACACTCTAGTAAGGTGGGTACACGCGGATGGCGCAAGCCATTCACGTAAAACGGTGTATGGGTCGTGGACGCATGCACCGAATTTTTAATGGCAAACTCTACCATTGGCAAAAACTCACCCCAACTCTTAAAGGAGTGTACGTATCCTTGAAGTATCTCTTCAAGGACACGATTGGCACGTTCCGTCGGACCATCTGACTCTGGATGATCAGATGTTGACATCTTCAAACGCGTTCCGAGTGATTTGAACACGGAACGCCAGAAATAAGCAGTGAATCGTGGATCTCTGTCTGATACGAGTCCACGGGGCAACCCATGAAGTCGGAAGATGGTGTCAATAAAGACACAAGCACAGCCACTTGCCGTGATTGTCTCTGGTACAGCCACAAGGTGTACCATTTTGCTGAATCTGTCAACAAATACGAGAATACCCGTATTCCCGCGTGCGTCTTTGGGTAACCCGAAGACAAAATCCATTGAGATGGATTCCCAGCACTCAGCCGGAACCGGTAGAGGCTTTAAAGGTGCACGCAGTGAAGGACTTGACTTCACTAGTTGGCAGACTTCGCATGCGCGAACATACTTTCGCACAAACTGATACTGGCGGGGCCAGTAAAAGTCTCGACTTACCGTGAGATATGTTTTCTCCCGGCCACGATGTCCTCCTATAGGAGCATCGTGATACTCGAACATGATCCGCAAACGCAGATCAGTATCATCTGGAATGACAACACGTGGTGTGTCACCAGAAACGGCTGTATGATACAGTAAACCGTTGCGAGTAGTGTATCGATCTGATGCAGATCGATACGCAGACTACAATCATTTCAACGATTCTCGAGATGGCTGTGAGAGATGTGACAACAACTTCACAATCTCACCATCTTGGGCGTATGCCCGCCTCACATCATCATACAACATTGTAGATGTGACTGAGGACGTCATAACCGCAACAGTGACTGTCTCACTGTTGGGTTTCACGACTGGTTCAAAGTCGGGACGACGTGAGAGTGCATCAGCGACGACATTAAGTCGTCCTGGTTTGTACTCAACCGTAAAGTTGTATTCTGCAAAGAATGACAACCACCGCGCCATTCGTTGTGAAAGGTGTGGGCTGTTCACTGCCGTGCATAACGACGCATGGTCAGAGTAAACAACGAAGGGTCTATCTCCTAATAGATAGACTCTGAACTTCGCGAGTGCATACTTCATGGCAAGGAGTTCCTTGTCATGCACTGGATAGTTCCAATCAGCTGGTTGCAGCTGACGCGATTGATAGCAGACGACGCTTTCAACGCCTTCAAGATCGTACTGCATTAATGCACAGCCGATTGCGAAATCGCTGGCATCACAGACCACATGAAATGGCCTGTCCTGATCGGCTATTGCTAGGACTGGGGATTGTATCAAGCTCTGCTTGATACCATCAAAGGAGCGCTCACACTCAGCGTTCCATAACCACCTCTCTCGTTCTTCTTCAACAAACGAGAGAGGTGCACAGTCATCTCGGCGTAATTGCGTGAATACTTATGCAAATACGCCGCTAGCCCAAGGAATTTTCGAAGACCTTTGACATCAACCGGCACAGACCAGTCGATAATCGCCTTGATCTTTTCGGGATCAGGACGTACACCGTTCTTACCAATGATGCACCCAAGAAGTGGTATTTCGCTTGCTGCAAATATACACTTCTTGAGGTTTGCATACAATTGATGCTTTTGCATGATTGTAAGAACTTGTCGGACGTGGTACCTGTGAATCTCAACGTCCGACTTTCCATCCATAGCTCGACTATGGATGAATACGTCATCGAAATAAATCGGCGCGAATTCGCGTACTGGTCTCAACAGATGTGCATCACATCTGTTGAACGTGGCAGGGGCATTACTAAGCCCTTGTGGCATTACTAGCCATTCCCAGAGCATGCCGCTAGGCGTGCTAACTGCGGTATAGGGTATATCCCGTTCCCGCATAAGGATTTGATAGAAGCCATCCATCAAATCCATGGACGAAAAGATGGTACTCTTTGACATACCATCAATGATGACATCCTTCCTTGGTATCGGCGTCTGAGCCGGTACCGTTGCAGCGTTCGATTTGTTGAACGCGTGCACTATCCGCCACCCTCCTGTTGCTTTTCGCACACAGAAGGTCGGAGAGCTATGTGGGGAAGTTGATTCTCTCACATGGCCCGCAGTTAAACGATCGGCAAAGAACTTGTCGATCGCAAGTACTTGTTCACGGGGCAGTGGCCACTGCTTCATGACACAGTACTTCGAGCCTGGTTTAAGCTCGACCTCGTGTCGAATACCTTTATCCTTCGGTAATTCGCACGGAACAGTTTCAGGGAATACATCCATGAATTCAACCAAATCTTCATAGAGAGGATTTGTCTTGAGCGATTCCCATGATTGAGAGTCATATCGCTCAATTCGTGTCTTTTCATCCAGGACACTCTCGTCCATAGATGAACTACTGAGAACTCTCTCGTTCTTATTAAACATTGTTGCTGACCTTATGTCATTTACACACTCGTCGTCAGCGACGAGTACGCAGATCTGCTTGACTTTGCCACTACGCAGATCACGCAAAAACCTTTTATGTTCGAGCGTTGGCAACTGAGTGATCTCCGAAGTCAACTTCGGAGGCGCAATCAGATCAAGTGTATAAGCGCCTACACTTGATCCGTCATTGACTAGGACATTTAATGTCTCTGTCATTTCCTGGGGACTTATTCCCTCAGGCCTCGAAGGACTTATTCCTTCGGCTTCCCGTGTACTTATTCCCGCGGGTTTCGGGGAACTTATTTCCGCCGTATTTGTAATCTTGGGACTAATTCCCTTAACTTCCTCTAGCTGGGGTTGCGCAACCACAGCGAGATCCTCTACGAAAGACTCTCCAGTCGATCTAGGATTATCGTTTCGCTTAACCTGAGCGATCGATTGTTTCTCTTCTAGATGTTACCCGCTAGGGATACATCTTTGTCCCAGTCCACCCGACTTATTCGAGTGGTGGACCTTCGGCGCAGCCTGTGTTTCCTCACAGCCGCCGGAACTTTGCTCCGAAGTGTAACCGTTTGGTACACTAAGGTTTTGTGCAGTCGTACTAACGACCGTACCACAAGTGAGGCCATCGCACTCACTCGTAGTACATCCACACGCTTGTGGACACTCCAAAACGTTTTTCAGATGGCCATCTGATGAACAAGCGGCAGGCATCGTTACTGTTCGATGTTGCCAGTTTACCCGTGGTTCGTACCTTCTGAGCCACGGTATTCCAAGGATGACATCAAATTTGTCATCCAAATCCAATACGATAAAGTCATCGTCATATTGGGTATCTTCTAGCGTGTAGTGGATCTTCACTATACGCTTCAGGACGGTTACGGATGCGCCTGTCGCAAGACGTACCGTCATCCTCGTAGGAGGTGTGTCACATTCACTGAATTTAAAGTGACCATCTTCTAGCGATTGGCGTTGCACAAAATTGTTGGACGCCCCACAATCGACTAGAGCTCGAATGTACAACTTATTCGTCACTTTGAGTTTCAAGGTAATGAGTGAGATCTCATTACCTAGAGCAGCAACGCACAACGTTTGTGTGTTGGGAGCAACCTTCATCAAGAGGCCTACAAATTCTCTTGACGTTGCTGGACCAGTAGAGTGCTCCGCACCTACTGATCCTGTCCGTTTTTTGACGGTCCATCCCGTTGTTGCGTCTTTGCACCAACAGCGGACCCGCGTCCCTGCCCCTTTCTCATGGGTGGACGGTCACCACACCCAGTGTCGCGAGACACTGGACGAGGGGCACTACACTCGTAAGCGTAGTGTCCTGTCTTTTGACATCTGTTGCATCTCTGCAACTTCTTGTAGCCTGTAGAGCGAACCTTCTCGCTCTCTACATAACAGAGTTCCATCGGCTCTGGACCTCCGTTGTCATATCGTCTCGGTTGACGACATGATGTCGAGCTGGCGCGAGCCTGTCTCAGACTGAAGTCTTCCTGCTCCGCAATGGAAATGGCTTGTTCTAGTGAATCTAGTTCAAGCCGGAACAGGTGAGTCTTGACGGGACCGTCCGCAAGACCCTGCATGAACACCGAAACCAACGTGTGTTCATCCACCGGATTGGAACTTATACAACTCGTGAGATGTCGTATATGTTGAGCGTAAGCGTGCACATCACGCTTACTCTGCTTGAGCTTCAAGAGTTCGGTTCGAGCCCTGAACTCAGCTCTAGGCGGTTCAAACGTTTGTCTGAGCCGCGACTTGAAGACTTCCAACGACCCAAACGCATATGAGTCGTGCAACTTGAGACCCAGTGCCCAAGTCTTGGCACGTCCTGCCAGATTTGATTGGGCAAATGCAACTTGCATATCCCCGTCGTCGATGCGACGCGCCCTTATGGCGTCATCCAATTCGACGAAACATCTCAAGAGGGAGTCTTCTTCGACCCCCCTATACTTGGAGATGTCAATCTTCAAAGTCTCGGGCCGACGCGAGTGCATCGACCCGCCAGCAGCAGCCTGCTGCTGTCTCAACAGTTCAATCTGTTGAGCACCCTGTTCTCTCAACAACTCTGCTTGTTGAGAACCTTGTTGGTGAAGCAAGACCACTTTCTTGCGTACAGCGTCAAGTTCATTTTGAATGAACTTGGCGATAGCAGCATGTTGGGCATCTCTATTGAGAGCCTCTAGCATGAAGATAACAGCATGGATGCCCATGGTTGAACCCATCCGTTCAACCGCATCCCATTCGACATCGCTCAAATGGGAGTAGCCGTCACACGTAGCGTGAAAGCTTTGGTCATCTTCATCATCCAACATATTCATGTTAGATGTGAACGTGGTCCTTAGACGGACTACGAAGTGCTACCAGGTGTAACGGGGCACCCTGAAGCTTGTACTGGTGACAGTACAAGCTACTTGTTCTGATGACAGAATAAGGCGGTGCCTCGTAACTTCACGTACACTCGTACGTGCAGAGCAAGACGGTAAGAAGAAGCGAGTACTTCGTTAGAGTAAAAAGTAGAACTGTATTTAGTATAGTTAATGTCTGCAATAAATCACTGTTTATCTTCGTCTAACTATGTCTAAATACAAATGTGGATATCAACCATCTGCTCACCACTCATTGCGTGCGTCTGTCGTGGCGCGTCTTCGTTGGTTGATGTAATGGCCTACATCAACCAATTAGGAACTACTCGATAGTGCTACAGAATATTTGTCCTTATGACAAAATTCTGAGAATACAACTCTTACAATTGTATTCTATTAGCAATTTCTTATAAATTGTTATGTAGAGATTCACCCCGTTACTATAATGGACATGCGCTGCTCAAAGATTGGTTGATAAACAACACATCGATCTTAGATTGCTTACAATCGCTGCTAGACGCGCGCAACGATTGGTGAGCAGGTTGTCATCATACGACAACGTAGTTTTATGTAGTTATATAAAGATCAAAGTTATGCTGATAGGTTAACTATATTAAACACAGTTCTCTTTTTATTCTTTTACTCAGCTTAGTCGTTAAGTCTTATAGCTTCCTCTGCACGTACTAGTGTACGTGAAGTTTCGTGGCACCCAAACGAAGGGTGCTCCGTTACAGAAAGCCCGGACGCGATCGTAAAGGACAGTAACAAGATTTCCAAAGCAGCGAGGCCTAAGAAATTCTATAAATGACCCGGAGAAGGTAAGGGAGAGTTGTAATGGGTTGAATCGTTACATAACAATTTATAAGAAATTGTTAATAGAATACAATTGTAAGAGTTGTATTCTCAGAATTTTGTCATAAGGACAAATATTCTGTAGCACTATCGAGTAGTTCCTAATTGGTTGATGTAGGCCATTACATCAACCAACGAAGACGCGCCACGACAGACGCACGCAATGAGTGGTGAGCAGATGGTTGATATACACATTTGTATTCAGACATAGTTAGATGAGGGTAAACAGTGATTTATTGCAGACATTAACTATACTAAATACAGTTCTACTTTTTACTCTAACCAAGTACTCGCTTCTTCTTACCGTCTTCCTCTGCACGTACCAGTGTACGTGAAGTTACGAGGCACCGCCTTATTTTGTCATCAGAATAAGTAGCTTGTACTGTCACCAGTACAAGGTTCAGGGTGCCCCGTTACACCTGGTAGCACTTCGTAGTCCGTCTAAGGACCACGTTCACATCTAACATGAATATGTTGGATGATGAAGATGACCAAAGCTTTCACGCTACGCGTGACGGCTACTCCCATTTGAGCGATGTCGAATGGGATGCGGTTGAACGGATGGGTTCAACCATGGGCATCCATGCTGTTATCTTCATGCTAGAGGCTCTCAATAGAGATGCCCAACATGCTACTATCGCCAAGTTCATTCAAAATGAACTTGACGCTGTACGCGAGAAAGCAGTCTTGCTTCACCAACAAGGTTCTCAACAAGCAGAGTTGTTGAGAGAACAGGGTGCTCAACAGATTGAACTGTTGAGACAGCAGCAGGCTGCTGCTGGCGGGTCGATGCACTCGCGTCGGCCCGAGACTTTGAAGATTGACATCTCAAAGTATAGGGGGGTCGAAGAAGACTCCCTCTTGAGATGGTTCGTCGAATTGGATGACGCCATAAGGGCGCGTCGCATCGACGACGGGGATATTCAAGTTGCATTTGCCCAGTCAAATCTGGCAGGACGTGCCAAGACTTGGGCACTGGGGCTCAAGTTGCACGACCCATATGCGTTTGGGTCGTTGGAAGTCTTCAAGTCGCGGCTCAGACAAACGTTTGAACCGCCTAGAGCTGAGTTCAGAGCTCGAACCGAACTCTTGAAGCTCAAGCAGAGTAAGCGTGATGTGCACGCTTACGCTCAACATATACGACATCTCACGAGTTGTATAAGTTCCAATCCGGTGGATGAACACACGTTGGTTTCGGTGTTCATGCAGGGTCTTGCGGACGGTCCCGTCAAGACTCACCTGTTCCGGCTTGAACTAGATTCACTAGAACAAGCCATTTCCATTGCGGAGCAGGAAGACTTCAGTCTGAGACAGGCTCGCGCCAGCTCGACATCATATCGTCAACCGAGACGATATGACAACGGAGGTCCAGAGCCGATGGAACTCTGTTATGTAGAGAGCGAGAAGACTCGCTCTACAGGCTACAAGAAGTTGCAGAGATGCAACAGATGTCAAAAGACAGGACACTACGCTTACGAGTGTAGTGCCCCTCGTCCAGTGTCTCGCGACACTGGGCGTAGTGACCGTCCACCCATGAGAAAGGGGCAGGGACGCGGGTCCGCAGTTGGTGCAAAGACGCAACAACGGGATGGACCGTCAAAAAACGGACAGGATCAGTAGGTGCGGAGCACCCTACTGGTCTAGCAACGTCAAGAGAATTTGTAGGCCTCTTGATGAAGGTTTCTCCCAACACACAAACGTTGTGCGTTGCTGCTCTAGGTAATGAGATCTCACTCATTACCTTGAAACTCGAAGTGACGAATAAGTTGTCCCTTCGAGCTCTAGTCGATTGTGGGGCGTCCAACAATTTTGTGCAACGCCAATCGCTAGAAGATGGTCACTTTGAATTCAGTGAATGTGACACACCTCCTACGAGGATGACGGTACGTCTTGCGACAGGCGCATCCGTAACCGTCATGAAGCGTATAGTGAAGATCCACCATACGCTAGAAGATACCCAATATGATGATGACTGTATCGTATTGGATTTGGATGACAAATTTGATGTCATCTTTGGAATACCGTGGCTCAGAAGGTACGAACCACGGGTAAACTGGCAACATCAAACAGTAACGATGCCTGCCGCTTGTTCATCAGATGGCCATCTGAAAAACGTTTTGGAGTGTCCACAAGCGTGTGGATGTACTACGAGTGGGTGCGATGGCCTCAATTGTGGTACGGTCGTTAGTACGACTGCACAAAACCTTAGTGTAACAAACAGTTACACTTCGGAGCAAAGTTCCGGCGGCTGTGAGGAAACACAGGCTGCGCCGAAGGTCCACCACTCGAATAAGTCGAGTGGACCGGGACAAAGATGTATCCCTAGCGGGGAACATCTAGAAGAGAAACGATCGATCGCTCAGGTTAAGCAAAACGATAATCCTAGATCGACTGGAGAGTCTTTCGTAGAGGATCTCGCTGTGGTTGCGCAACCCCAGCTAGAGGAAGTAAAGGGAATAAGTCCCGATATTACAAATACGGCGGAAATAAGTTCCCCGAAACCCGAGGGAATAAGTCCCCGGGAAGCCGAAGGAAAAAGTCCTTCGAGGCCTGAGGGAATAAGTCCCCAGGAAATGACAGAGACATTGAATGTCCTAGTCAATGACGGATCAAGTGTAGGCGCTTATACACTTGATCTGATTGCGCCTCCGAAGTTGACTTCGGATATCACTCAGTTGCCAACGCTCGAACATAAAAGGTTCTTGCGTGATCTGCGTAGTGGCAAAGTCAAGCAGATCTGCATACTCGTCGCTGACGACAAATGTGTAAATGACATAAGGTCAGCAACAATGTTTACTAAGAACGAGAGAGTTCTCAGTAGTTCATCTATGGACGAGAGTGTCCTGGATGAAAAGACACGAGTTGAGCGATGTGACTCTCAATCATGGGAATCGCTCAAGACAAATCCTCTCTATGAAGATTTGGTTGAATTCAAGGTTGTATTCCCTGAAACTGTTCCGTGTGAATTACCGAAGGATAAAGGTATTCGACACGAGGTCGAGCTTAAACCAGGCTCGAAGTACTGTGTCATGAAGCAGTGGCCACTGCCTCGTGAACAAGTACTTGCGATCGACAAGTTCTTTGCCGATCGTTTAGCTGCGGGCCATGTGAGAGAATCAACTTCCCCACATAGCTCTCCGACCTTCTGTGTGCGAAAAGCAACAGGAGGGTGGCGGATAGTGCACGCGTTCAACAAATCGAACGCTGCAACGGTACCGGCTCAGACGCCGATACCAAGGAAGGATGTCATCATTGATGGTATGTCAAAGAGTACCATCTTTTCGTCCATGGATTTGATGGATGGCTTCTATCAAATCCTTATGCGGGAACGGGATGTACCCTATACCGCAGTTAGCACGCCTAGCGGCATGCTCTGGGAATGGCTAGTAATGCCACAAGGGCTTAGTAATGCCCCTGCCACGTTCAACAGATGTGATGCACATCTGTTGAGACCAGTACGCGAATTCGCGCCGATTTATTTCGATGACGTATTCATCCATAGTCGAGCTATGGATGGAAAGTCGGACGTTGAGGTTCACAGGTACCACGTCCGACAAGTTCTTACAATCATGCGAAAGCATCAATTGTATGCAAACCTCAAGAAGTGTATATTTGCAGCAAGCGAAATACCACTTCTTGGGTGCATCATTGGTAAGAACGGTGTACGTCCTGATCCCGAAAAGATCAAGGCGATTATCGACTGGCCTGTGCCGGTTGATGTCAAAGGTCTTCGAAAATTCCTTGGGCTAGCGGCGTATTTGCATAAGTACTCACGCAATTACGCCGAGATGACTGTGCACCTCTCTCGTTTGTTGAAAAAGAACGAGAGGTGGTTATGGAACGCTGAATGTCAGCGCTCCTTTGAGGGTATCAAGCAGAGCTTGATACAATCCCCAGTCCTAGCAATAGCCGATCAGGACAGGCCATTTCATGTGGTCTGTGATGCCAGCGATTTCGCAATCGGCTGTGCATTAATGCAGTACGATCTTGAAGGCGTTGAAAGCGTCGTCTGCTATCAATCGCGTCAGCTGCAACCAGCTGATTGGAACTATCCAGTGCATGACAAGGAACTCCTTGCCATGAAGTATGCACTCGCGAAGTTCAGAGTTTATCTATTAGGAGAAAGACCCTTCGTTGTTTACTCTGACCATGCGTCGTTATGCACGGCAGTGAACAGCCCACACCTTTCACAACGAATGGCGCGGTGGTTGTCATTCTTTGCGGAATAAAACTTTACGGTCGAGTACAAACCAGGACGACTTAATGTCGTCGCTGATGCACTCTCACGTCGTCCCGACTTTGAACCAGTCGTGAAACCCAACAGTGAGACAGTCACTGTTGCGGTTATGACGTCCTCAGTCACATCTACAATGTTGTATGATGATGTGAGGCGGGCATACGCCCAAGATGGTGAGATTGTGAAGTTGTTGTCACATCTCTCACAGCCATCTCGAGAATCGTTGAAATAATTGTCGTCTGCGTATCGATCTGCATCAGATCGATACACTACTCGCAATGGTTTACTGTATTATGCAGCCTTTTCTGGTGACACACCACGTGTTGTCATTCCAGATGATACTGATCTGCGTTTGCGGATCATGTTCGAGTATCAAGATGCTCCTATAAGAGGACATCGTGGCCGAGAGAAAACATATCTCACGGTAAGTCGAGACTTTTACTGGCCCCGCCAGTATCAGTTTGTGCGAAAGTATGTTCGCGCATGCGAAGTCTGCCAACGAGTGAAGTCAAGTCCTTCACTGCGTGCACCTTTACAGCCTCTATCGGTTCCGGCTGAGTGCTGGGAATCCATCTCAATGGATTTTGTCTTCGGGTTACCCAAAGACGCACGCGGGAATACGGGTATTCTCGTATTTGTTGACAGATTCAGCAAAATGGTACACCTAGTGGCTGTACCAGAGTCAATCACGGCAAGTGGCTGTGCTTGTGTCTTTATTGACACCATCTTCCGACTTCACGGGTTGCCCCGTGGACTCGTATCAGACAGAGATCCACGATTCACTGCTTATTTCTGGCGTTCCGTGTTCAAATCACTCGGAACGCGCTTGAAGATGTCTACATCTGATCACCCAGAGTCAGATGGTCCGACGGAACGTGCCAATCGTGTCCTTGAAGAGATACTTCAAGGATACGTACACTCCTTTAAGAGTTGGAGTGAGTTTTTGCCAATGGTAGAGTTTGCTATTAAAAATTCGGTGCATGCGTCCACGACCCATACACCGTTTTACGTGAATGGCTTGCGCCATCCGCGTGTACCCACCTTACTAGAGTGTAACTTTGGTTTAAGGGGGGGGGGGACTCGCGCGAGCAAAAACCGATTTGGTTCACGATCATCACGCTCTGACGCAGAGGTCATTGCGTTTGATGCCGATATCGATAACATCGATATCGAAGAAGAAGATGCCAGTGAGAGCGAGGAAGCCCTCACTGAAGAAAAGGTTGATGTTGCAGCAGTGCACTCACAGCGCACTGAAGCTAACGAGTCATCAGATGAGCTCATGCTGGCTCGTGAAACGGTAGTCCGTTTCGTGCAAGACTCCATCGCCGAAGCGGTGGATAAGCAAAAGCAAAACGCTGACAAGAATGGAAGGGCAGCACTCTTTTATTTAATAAAGGTGACTTAGTCCTACTGTCTACGGTTAATCTACCAAAGCATGTAGTGACTAACTTGGGTAGCAGTAAACTACTACCCAAGTACATTGGCCCATTTCGTGTATTGCACCGCCTAGGCAATGCATACACGATCGAGTTACCACGTAAGATGCGAACGCATCCCACGTTTTACGTTGGTCGGCTTAAGCCGTACCATCAGTACTCTGCTTCTTCCGATGAAGAACGCCCTCGCGCTCAAGCATCTCGCAGAGAGCCTTGTGCTCCCGATGATGGGCATCGACAAGGGTATGGAGAGCAGTTATCTCATCCCGAGACCGATCAACAATCTCACGAGCTACCTATAGCTCGTCAAGCAGAGATGTCAGAGATCTCTCGTTCTCAAGCTGAGCAAAGGCAAACTCAGCTCGATGCTTCGAGACAGTGTCCGCCATTTGGAGACGCCTATTCCGCTCATGTTCGAGATCGTCGCGTAACCCTTGCGTTACGCGATCAAAGAAGCTCTTGGGAACACACGCTTCCCCACATGATCGTATGGAGAGCGTCTTTCCTCCACCTCCACCTCCATTATAGGACTCTCGCGGTGGCCAGCGCTATCTAGTTGAGCAGCTGTTGTACCACCGCGACGTAAACGGACGTCGGACGATTTATCTCGTCCGGTGGCGCGGCTATCCCCCATCCTGGGATTCTTGGGATCCCCGCTCCCAACTGATGATCGACGTACTGGGTCTGGTTGAGCAGTACGACGCGGCACATCCTGTGCTGCAGAAGGACCGCCGGATAAAGTCTTCCCGGCACGGTCATAAAGGGATTTCAGGTTGTCAATCCCTTCGTACATCTCACTAGAGATACGTACGCGCCACCACGGGCTGTTAGGGAGGTAATCCTCCTTAGGTGCTCGTGCAGAGTTGTTCACACAACATGGGCACGAGTCTCCCCAGGAGAGGCAGGGTAATCCTTTCTCCCTTGACAGACGATGCAGCTTGTAGCGTGCACCTGTCGGGGTTCTCTTCTTAAATTTATCACGAGCTTTGATGAGTTTGTCGTTCCAAACGTCACGACCTACATCCTCAAGGTTGTGGATGTAAGCGTTCCACGCTTGAAGCAGTGAGGGACCATCACGTTTGTGATTCCCACTGTACCATCGATGTTTAAAGAAAGCATCGATGAAGAATTCATGTTCAGCGCGACAGTTTTTCGCACTGGGGTCAAGGTGATGGATCCTTGACGAATCGAACAATCGTGTTCGATAACGATCACTCGTCGTCGCCGACAAGTGATCCATGACAGATTTAGGAGGCATCCATGCCTTCTTTTCTGGAGCGAGACGCAACATATTGCGGTCCCGCTCTTCCTGCGACGTGCCAACAGAAGGACCGGTACCTTGTTGCGAAGTGGTGTCCATTGGAGAACCGACACCACTGTTAGCGCCCGAGTCTCGCGACCTCGAGTGCCTTCGCTTCGGCGATGGTCATCTGATTCGTCAGATGAACCAAAGATGCTACGACTCATAGCATCATCCATGCCACGCTTGGCAGGCGGCTTGGATTCGATCGCCGTTGGTACAGATCCATCTTCCGTATCAGGAGAGTATGATACACCGAGCTCATACTCTGTGAAGACACGAGTGTCTTCATGACGAGCGCCTGCATCACCAGGTGACACAGGCTGAGTCGCTTCAGCAACCGATGAGACATCAGTTGCTGTGGTTTCTGCTTCAGCGTCCTCACAAAGACGTGCGGACGCGCTCTCGGCGGCCTTGCTCGCGCATCGCATGGGCTTGTTAACCATGCGATGAAATGTTGGAAAGTGGACTCGGACCAGCAAGTGCAAACCTGTCCCAACTGATTTGGGACGAGTACCCATTTAGTCAATCAGTTACTAAAGTGACTGATGGTTAAGGGGGGGTGATGTAACGGGGTGAATCGTTACATAACAATTTATAAGAAATTGTTAATAGAACACAACTATAAGAGTTATATTCTCAGAATATTGTCATAAGGATAAATATTCTGCAGCACTTACGAGTAGTTCCTAATTGGTTGATATAGGCCATTACATCAACCAAAGAAGACGCGCCACGACAGACGCACGCAATGAGTGGTGAGCAGATGGTTGATTTTCACATTTGTATTCAGACATAGTTAGATGAAGATAAATAGGGATTTATTAACAGACATTAACTAGGAAAAATACTGTTCTACTTTTTACTTTAACCAAGTACTCGCTTCTTCTTACCGTCTTCCTCTGCACGTACCAGTGTACGTGAAGTTACGAGGCACCGCCTTATTTTGTCATCAGAATAAGTAGCTTGTACTGTCACCAGTACAAGCTTCAGGGTGCCCCGTTACACCTGTTAGCACTTAGTAGTCCGTCTAAGGACCACGTTCACATCTAACATGAATATGTTGGATGATGAAGATGACCAAAGCTTTCACGCTACGCGTGACGGCTACTCCCATTTGAGCGATGTCGAATGGGATGCGGTTGAACGGATGGGTTCAACCATGGGCATCCATGCTGTTATCTTCATGCTAGAGGCTCTCAATAGAGATGCCCAACATGCTACTATCGCCAAGTTCATTCAAAATGAACTTGACGCTGAACGCGAGATGGTAGCCTTGCTTCACCAACAAGGTTCTCAACAAGCAGAGTTGTTGAGAGAACAGGGTGCTCAACAGATTGAACTATTGAGACAGCAGCAGGCTGCTGCTGGCGGGTCGATGCACTCGCGTCGGCCCGAGACTTTGAAGATTGACATCTCAAAGTATAGGGGGGTCGAAGAAGACTCCCTCTTGAGATGTTTCGTCGAATTGGATGACGCCATAAGGGCGCGTCGCATCGACGACGGGGATATGCAAGTTGCATTTGCCCAATCAAATCTGGCAGGACGTGCCAAGACTTGGGCACTGGGTCTCAAGCTGCACGACCCATATGCGTTTGGGTCGTTGGAAGTCTTCAAGTCGCGGCTCAGACAAACGTTTGAACCGCCTAGAGCTGAGTTCAGGGCTCGAACCGAACTCTTGAAGCTCAAGCAGAGTAAGCGTGATGTGCACGCTTACGCTCAACATATACGACATCTTACGAGTTGTATAAGTTCCAATCCAGTGGATGAACACACGTTGGTTTCGGTGTTCATGCAGGGTCTTGCGGATGGTCCCGTCAAGACTCACCTGTTCCGGCTTGAACTAGATTCACTAGAACAAGCCATTTCCATTGCGGAGCAGGAAGACTTCAGTCTGAGACAGGCTCGCGCCAGCTCGACATCATATCGTCAACCGAGACGATATGAAAACGGAGGTCCAGAGCCGATGAAACTCTGTTCTGTAGAGAGCGAGAAGGCTCGCTCTACAGACTACAAGAAGTTGCAGAGATGCAACAGATGTCAAAAGACAGGACACTACGCTTACGAGTGTAGTGCCCCTCGTCCAGTGTCTCGCGACACTGGGCGTAGTGACCGTCCACCCATGAGAAAGGGGCAGGGACGAGGGTCCGCTGTTGGTGCAAAGACGCAACAACGGGATGGACCGTCAAAAAACGGACAGGATCAGTAGGTGCGGAGCACCCTACTGATCCAGCAACGTCAAGAGAATTTGTAGGCCTCTTGATGAAGGTTGCTCCCAACACACAGACGTTGTGCGTTGCTGCTCTAGGTAATGAGATCTCACTCATTACCTTGAAACTCGAAGTGACGAATAAGTTGTCCCTTCGAGCTCTAGTCGATTGTGGGGCGTCCAACAATTTTGTGCGACGCCAATCGCTAGAAGATGGTCACTTTAAATTCAGTGAATGTGACACACCTCCTACGAGGATGACGGTACGTCTTGCGACAGGCGCATCCGTAACCGTCATGAAGCGTATAGTGAAGATTCACTATACGCTAGAAGATACCCAATATGACGATGACTTTATCGTATTGGAATTGGATGACAAATTTGATGTCATCCTTGGAATACCGTGGCTCAGAAGGTACGAACCACGGGTAAACTGGCAACATCAAACAGTAACGATGCCTGCCGCTTGTTCATCAGATGGCCATCTGATGAACGTTTTGGAGCGTCCACAAGCGTGTGGATGTACTACGAGTGAGTGCGATGGCCTCACTTGTGGTACGGTCGTTAGTACGACTGCACAAAACCTTAGTGTACCAAACGGTTACACTTCGGAGCAAAGTTCCGGCGGCTGTGAGGAAACACAGGCTGCGCCGAAGGTCCACCACTCGAATAAGTCGGGTGGACTGGGACAAAGATGTATCCCTAGAGGGGAACATCTAGAAGAAAAACAATCGATCGCTCAGGTTAAGCGAAACGATAATCCTAGATCGACTGGAGAGTCTTTCGTAGAGGATCTCGCTGTGGTTGCGCAACCCCAGCTAGAGGAAGTAAAGGGAATAAGTCCCAAGATTACAAATACGGCGGAAATAAGTTCCCCGAAACCCGCGGGAATAAGTCCCCGGGAAGACGAAGGAATAAGTCCTTCGAAGCCTGAGGGAATAAGTCCCCAGGAAATGACAGAGACATTGAATGTCCTAGTCAATGACGGATCATGTGTAGGCGCTTACACACTTGATCTGATTGCGCCTCCGAAGTTGACTTCGGAGATCACTCAGTTGCCAACGCTCGAACATAAAAGGTTCTTGCGTGATCTGCGTAGTGGCAAAGTCAAGCAGATCTGCATACTCGTCGCTGACGACGAGTGTGTAACCGACATAAGGTCAGCAACAATGTTTAATAAGAACGAGAGAGTTCTCAGTAGTTCATCTATGGACGAGAGTGTCCTAGATGAAAAGACACGAATTGAGCGATATGAGTCCCAATCATGGGAATCGCTCAAGGAAAATCCTCTCTATGAAGATTTGGTTGAATTCAAGGTTGTATTCCCTGAAACTGTTCCGTGTGAATTACCGAAGGATAAAGGTATTCGACACGAGGTCGAGCTTAAACCAGGCTCGAAGTACTGTGTCATGAAGCAGTGGCCACTGCCTCGTGAACAAGTACTTGCGATCGACAAGTTCTTTGCCGATCGTTTAGCTGCGGGCCATGTGAGAGAATCAACTTCCCCACATAGCTCTCCGACCTTCTGTGTGCGAAAAGCAACAGGAGGGTGGCGGATAGTGCACGCGTTCAACAAATTGAACGCTGCAACGGTACCGGCTCAGACGCCGATACCGAGGAAGGACGTAATCATTGATGGTATGTCAAAGAGTACCATCTTTTCGTCCATGGATTTGATGGATGGCTTCTATCAAATCCTAATGCGGGAACGGGATATACCCTATACCGCAGTTAGCACGCCTAGCGGCATGCTCTGGGAATGGCTAGTAATGCCACAAGGGCTCAGTAATGCCCCTGCCACGTTCAACAGATGTGTATCACATCTGTTGAGACCAGTACGAGATTTGCGCCGAGTTATTTCGATGACGTATTCATCCATAGTCGAGCTATGGATGGAAAGTCGGACGTTGAGGTTCACAGGTACCACGTCCGACAAGTTCTTACAATCATGCGAAAGCATCAATTGTATGCTAACCTCAAGAAGTGTATATTTGCAGCAAGCGAAATACCACTTCTTGGGTGCATCGTTGGTAAGAACGGTGTACGTCCTGATCCCGAAAAGATCAAGGCGATCACCGACTGGCCTGTGCCGGTCGATGTCAAAGGTCTTCGAAAATTCCTTGGGCTAGCGGCGTATTTGCATAAGTATTCACGCAATTACGCCGAGATGACTGTGCACCTCTCTCGTTTGTTGAAAAAGAACGAGAGGTGGTTATGGAACGCTGAATGTCAGCGCTCCTTTGAGGGTATCAAGCAGAGCTTGATACAATCCCCAGTCCTAGCAATAGCCGATCAGGACAGGCCATTTCATGTGGTCTGTGATGCCAGCGATTTCGCAATTGGCTGTGCATTAATGCAGTACGATCTTGAAGGCGTTGAACGCGTCGTCTGCTATCAGTCGCGTCAGCTGCAACCAGCTGAGCGGAACTATCCAGTACATGACAAGGAGCTACTTGCTATGAAGTATGCACTAGCGAAGTTCAGAGTCTATCTATTAGGAGATAGACCCTTCGTTGTTTACACTGACCATGCGTCGTTATGCACGGCAGTGAACAGCCCGCACCTTTCACAACGAATGGCGCGGTGGTTGTCATTCTTTGCGGAATAAAACTTTACGGTCGAGTACAAACCAGGACGACTTAATGTCGTCGCTGATGCACTCTCACGTCGTCCCGACTTTGAAACAGTCGCGAAACCCAACAGCGAGACAGTCACTGTTGCGGTTATGACGTCCTCAGTCCCATCTACAATGTTGTATGATGATGTGAGGCGGGCATACGCCCAAGATGGTGAGATTGTGAAGTTGTTGTCACATCTCTCCCAACCATCCCGAGAATCGTTGAAATGATTGTCGCCTGCGTATCGATCTGCATCAGATCGATACACTACTCGCAATGGTTTACTGTATTATGCAGCCTTTTCTGGTGACACACCACGTGTTGTCATTCCAGATGATACTGATCTGCGTTTGCGGATCATGTTCGAGTATCACGATGCTCCTATAAGAGGACATCGTGGCCGAGAGAAAACATATCTCACGGTAAGTCGAGACTTTTACTGGCCCCGACAGTATCAGTTTGTGCGAAAGTATGTTCGCGCATGCGAAGTCTGCCAACGAGTGAAGTCAAGTCCTTCACTGCGTGCACCTTTACAGCCTCTACCGGTTCCGGCTGAGTGCTGGGAATCCATCTCAATGGATTTCGTCTTCGGGTTACCCAAAGACGCACGCGGGAATACGGGTATTCTCGTATTTGTTGACAGATTCAGCAAAATGGTACACCTTGTGGCTGTACCAGAGACAATCACGGCAAGTGGCTGTGCTTTTGTCTTTATTGACACCATCTTCCGACTTCATGGGTTGCCCCGTGAACTCGTATCAGACAGAGATCCACGATTCACTGCTGATTTCTGGCGTTCCGTGTTCAAATCACTCGGAACGCGCTTGAAGATGTCGAAAACTGATCATCCAGAGTCAGATGGTCAGACGGAACGTGCCAATCGTGTCCTTGAAGAGATACTTCGAGGGTACGTACACTCCTTTAAGAGTTAGAGTGAGTTTTTGCCAATGGTAGAGTTTGCTATTAACAACTCGGTGCATGCGTCCACGACACATACACCGTTTTACGTGAATGGCTTGCGCCATCCGCGTGTACCCACCTTACTAGAGTGTAACTCTGGTTCAAGGGGGGGAAAGACTCGCGCGAGCAAAAACCGATTTGGTTCACGCTCATCACGCTCTGACGAAGAGGTCATTGCGTTTGATGCCGATATCGATAACATCGATATCGAAGAAGATGATGCCAGTGAGAGCGAGGAAGCCCTCACTGAAGAAAAGGTTGATGTTGCAGCAGTGCACTCACAGCGCACTGAAGCTAACGAGTCATCAGATGAGTTCATACTGGCTCGTGAAACGGTAGTCCGGTTTGTGCAAGACTCCATCGCCGAAGCGGTGGATAAGCAAAAGCAAAGCGCTGAAAAGAATGGAAGGGCAAGCACTCTTTCATTTGATAAAGGTGACTTAGTCCTACTGTCTACAGTTAATCTTCCAAAGCATGTAATGACTAACTTGGGTAGCAGTAAACTAGTACCCAAGTACATTGGCCCATTTCGTGTATTGTACCGCCTAGGCAATGCAAACACGATCGAGTTGCCACGTAAGATGCGAACGCATCCCACGTTTTACGTTGGTCGGCTTAAGCCGTACCATCAGTACGCTGCTTCTTCCGATGAAGAACGCCCTTGCGCTCAAGCATCTCGCAGAGAGCCTTGTGCTCCCGATGGTGGGCTTCGACAAGGATCTAAAGAGCATTTATCTCATCCCGAGACCGATCAACAATCCCACGATCTACCCTTAGCTCGTCATGAAGAGAAGTCAGAGCTCTCTCGTTCTCAAGCTGAGCAAAGGCAAACTCAGCTCGATGCTTCAAGACAGTGTCCGCCATTTGGAGACGCCTGTTTCGCTCATGTTCAAGATCGTCGCGTAACCCTTGCGTTACGCGATCAAAGAAGCTCTCGGGAACACACCGATCCACATGATCGTGTGGAGAGCGTCTTTCCTCCTCCTCCACCTCCATTATAGGACTCTCGCGGTGGCCAGCGCTATCTAGTTGAGCAGCTGTTGAACCACCGCGACGTGAATGGACGTCGGACGAGTTACCTCGTCCGGTGGCGCGGCTATCCCCCGTCCTGGGATTCTTGGGAGCCCCGCTCCCAATTGATGGTTGACGTACTGGGTCTGGTCGAGCAGTACGACGCGGCACATCCTGTGCCGCAGAAGGACCACCGGAGAAAGTCTTCCCGGCACGGTCGTAAAGGGATTTCAGGTTGTCAATCCCTTCGTACATCTCAGTAGAGACACGTACGCGCCACCACGGGCTGGTAAGGAGGTAAGCCTCCTTAGGTGCTCGTGCAGAGTTGTTCACAAAACATGGGCACGAGTCTCCCCAAGAGAGGCAGGGTAATCCTTTCTCCCTTGACAGACGATGCAGCTTGTAGCGTGCACCTGTCGGGGTTCGCTTTTCAAACTTATCACGAGCTTTGATGAGTTTGTCGTTCCAAACGTCACGACCTACATCCTCAAGGTTGTGGATGTAGGCGTTCCACGCCTGAAGTAGTGAGGGACCATCACGTTTGTGATTCCCGCTGTACCATCGATGTCTAAAGAAAGCATCGATGAAGAATTCATTCTCAGCGCGACAGTTTTTCGCACTGGGGTCAAGGTGATGGATCCTTGACGAATCGAACAATCGTGTTCGATAACGATCACTCGTCGTCGCCGACAAGTGATCCATGACGGATTTTGGAGGCATCCATGCCTTCTTTTCTGGAGCGAGACGCAACATATTGCGGTCCCGCTCTTCCTGCGACGTGCCGACAGAAGTACTGGCACCTCGCTGTGAAGTGGTGTCCATTGGAGAAACGACACCACTATTAGCGCCCGAGTCTCGCGACCTCGAGCGCCTTCGCTTCGGCGATGGTTCATCTGACTCATCAGATGAACCAAAGATGCTGCGACGCAAAGCATCGTCCATGCCACGCTTGGCAGGCGGCTTGGATTCAATTGCCGTCGATACGGATCCGTCATCCGTATCAGGAGAGTACGAGACACCGAGCTCGTACTCTGTGAAGACACGAGTGTCTTCATGACCAGCGCCTGCATCACCAGGTGATACAGGCTGAGTCGATTCAGCAACCGATGGGACATCAGTTGCTGTTGTTTCTGCTTCGGCGTCCGCACAGAGACGTGCAGACGCGCTCTCGGCGGCCTTGCTCGCGCATCGCATGGGCTTGTTTACCATGCGATGAAATGTTGGAAAGTGGACGCGGACCAACAAGTGCAAACCCTGTCCCAAATGATTTGGGACGAGTATCCATTTAGTCAATCAGTTACTAAAGTGACTGATGGTTAAGGGGGGGTGATGTAACGGGGTGAATCGTTACAAAACAATTTATAAGAAATTGTTAATAGAATATAACTATAAGAGTTATATTCTCAGAATATTGTCATAAGGACAAATATTCTGTAGCACTTACAAGTAGTTCCTAATTGGTTGATATAGGCCATTATATCAACCAACGAAGACGCGCCACGACAGACGCACGCAATGAGTGGTGAGCAGATAGTTGATGTACACATTTGTATTTAGACATAGTTAGATGAAGATAAATAGTGATTTATTGCAGACATTAACTATGATCAATACAGTTCTACTTTTTACTCTAACCAAGTACTCGCTTCTTCTTACCGTCTTCCTCTGCACGTACGAGTGTACGTGACGTTACGAGGCACCGCCTTATTCTGTTATCAGAATAAGTAGCTTGTACTGTCACCAGTACAAGCTTCAGGGTGCCCCGTTACACGGCGGCCTTGCTCGCGCATCGCATGGGCTTGTTAACCATGCGATGAAATGTTGGAAAGTGGACTCGGACCAACAAGTGCAAACCTGTCCCAACTGATTTGGGACGAGCATCCATTTAGTCAATCAGTTACTAAAGTGACTGATGGTTAAGGGGGGGTGATGTAACGGGGTGAATCGTTACATAACAATTTATAAGAAATTGTTGATGGAATATAACTATAAGAGTTACATTCTCAAAATTTTGTCATAAGGACAAATATTCTGTAGCACTTACGAGTAGTTCCTAATTGGTTGATGTAGGCCATTACATCAACCAAAGAAGACGCGCCACGACAGACGCACGCAATGAGTGGTGAGCAGATAGTTGATTTTCACATTTGTATTCAGACATAGTTAGATGAAGATAAATAGTGATTTATTGCAGACATTAACTATACTAAATACAGTTCTACTTTTTACTCTAACCAAGTACTCGCTTCTTCTTACCGTCTTCCTCTGCACGTACGAGTGTACGTAAGGTTACGAGGCACCGCCTTATTCTGTCATCAGAATAAGTAGCTTGTACTGTCATCAGTACAAGCTTCATGGTGCCCCGTTACAAGAGTGGCGACTCAACGATTTCTGAGCTCGCGCTATCATACCACGTATTTTCCCAGCTTTAGACGCTCAATTTATTTGTGACAAGGTGAATTGCCCTACGTCAGCGGGTTCGTGCCTTATTAGCTCGCTCTAAAAAGGGAGATCTCTAACGTTATTCCCGGCGCCCCGAAATGCATGTCACCGGTATTACTTCTCTGCTAGATATGTCCTACATGCTGATACTGTCTACAGCAGCTCGATAAGTCCTGTCGTATTGTGCTTGGCTAGATATGATAGAAGAGCATTTTTCACAACTACGAACAAGTTAAACAGAATATGTTTCGACTTGCACGCAAGCGGAGCCAACAATAACGATCTAGAGTTTTTGTCAAAGACCAGTGGACGAGACATCGACATGATATTTGTCATGTCAGCATGACAAAAAAAAGATTCTATTTATCCTACCGTACATGTACCGGGGCTTCTTCGTTGTATCTTTCAATGACTTGATGGAACAAGTGCTTGTGAAAGCAAATAAAAGCAAGCAAAGCTATAGATTATGACGATCGTTTCTTGTGTAGTTCGGTTTGCCGGCAAGACAAACATTGTGGCGAGCGAGGTCATTAAAAGCAAAAAAACTCGTTAGAACGACGTCTGTCTTTTTACAACAACATGCGAGCAAATAAAAGAACCAGAAAAGATGAAGGCCCTCTGCTAGTGAAGGCGACACATAGACAACAAAATTCATAGACGGATCGAATCTCGGTTCACATTACATACTCGCATTGAAACTAGGGCATCGTCATCTCAAAATCTCAACGGTACGTGGCGGGTTAGGAGAGCTTGAACAAAGACAACTCGTTAATGCCTCTCCCGACGATCCCTTACCCCAAAGGTAACCATCAAACTATTGATTTCCACCTAAGCGCATAATTCCTCACAGCATGAGTCCCACTTGGTGATGGACGTAAATTTTCTCAGGCAAATTTTGCGCGCATCATCCACAGTCACATAACGACCGCAGGGATCGTGGTGATCACACGTCAGGACTTCAAACTTTTTAACGCAGCACCTTGTGACTTCATCTTTGTCCCAGCGACTACCCGCGCAGGAATCTTGAACACTCTGAAGAACATTCCGTGGAAAGTCCTTATAAAAGCAAACCAGAGATTGGCTAAAGCATGAGGGCACTATAACAGCGGTGATTGCAACAGACACGATCAGCTTGACGTTCATATCAGTTGATGGGACGACCTGGTGCGTGGAAACGAGTGAATTATGAAATGATAATTGAAGAGGCAACCGCAAGGGTCGACAACGCCGCATGCGCGATCCAAGTGCACGCGCGACACAATGGGTACACCAGAGATGATTTTTGGATGACACTGCAGGAGGGAATCACCATCTCGTGATTCCATTTCCAGCAGCACGCGTCGTGGTGAGGTCCGTTTTGTCAGCTGACAGTTATCGTGGGTTCATCACAGCGTTTGCTGACACCCTCTGCAACTCCACCCCTTTGCAGACAGTTATCGTGGGTTCATCACAGCGTTTGCTGACACCCTCTGCAACTCCACCCCTTTGCAAGTTGTCCTCCGATCTCGCATCGCTACGTTCCTATTTAGACCATACGACTCAGAGCGAGTACTCGTCTATGACATCATACTGCTACACAGTTAGTCACAGCTTTTCTTGATTCTGCTTGCAATGTGAAGTCAAAGGCGGGCGGGCAGAGTCGATTTTATTTCACTGGTCCAGCAGCTGCCATGACTCCCACTGCAAGGATTTCCGTTGTTTCTAGTGTGGAAAGTCCGATCATGCCGTAAACACGACACAGAATCCAGTGCTCCTACTGGGTGGCGTTTGCGATGGAAGACCGCATGGGCCGACAACGCCGCATGCGCGATCCAAGTGCACGCGCGACACAATGGGTACACCAGAGATGATTTTTGGATGACACTGCAGGAGGGAATCACCATCTCGTGATTCCATTTCCAGCAGCACGCGTCGTGGTGAGGTCCGTTTTGTCAGCTGACAGTTATCGTGGGTTCATCACAGCGTTTGCTGACACCCTCTGCAACTCCACCCCTTTGCAGACAGTTATCGTGGGTTCATCACAGCGTTTGCTGACACCCTCTGCAACTCCACCCCTTTGCAAGTTGTCCTCCGATCTCGCATCGCTACGTTCCTATTTAGACCATACGACTCAGAGCGAGTACTCGTCTATGACATCATACTGCTACACAGTTAGTCACAGCTTTTCTTGATTCTGCTTGCAATGTGAAGTCAAAGGCGGGCGGGCAGAGTCGATTTTATTTCACTGGTCCAGCAGCTGCCATGACTCCCACTGCAAGGATTTCCGTTGTTTCTAGTGTGGAAAGTCCGATCATGCCGTAAACACGACACAGAATCCAGTGCTCCTACTGGGTGGCGTTTGCGATGGAAGACCGCATGGGCCGACAACGCCGCATGCGCGATCCAAGTGCACGCGCGACACAATGGGTACACCAGAGATGATTTTTGGATGACACTACAGGAGGGAATCACCATCTCGTGATTCCATTTCCAGCAGCACGCGTCGTGGTGACGTCCGTTTTGTCAGCTGACAGTTATCGTGGGTTCATCACAGCGTTTGCTGACACCCTCTGCAACTCCACCCCTTTGCAAGTTGTCCTCCGATCTCGCATCGCTACGTTCCTATTTAGACCATACGACTCAGAGCGAGTACTCGTCTATGACATCATACTGCTACACAGTTAGTCACAGCTTTTCTTGATTCTGCTTGCAATGTGAAGTCAAAGGCGGGCGGGCAGAGTCGATTTTATTTCACTGGTCCAGCAGCTGCCATGACTCCCACTGCAAGGATTTCCGTTGTTTCTAGTGTGGAAAGTCCGATCATGCCGTAAACACGACACAGAATCCAGTGCTCCTACTGGGTGGCGTTTGCGATGGAAGACCGCATGGGCCGACAACGCCGCATGCGCAAGCCAAGTGCACGCGCGACACAATGGGTACACCAGAGATGATTTTTGGATGACACTACAGGAGGGAATCACCATCTCGTGATTCCATTTCCAGCAGCACGCGTCGTGGTGACGTCCGTTTTGTCAGCTGACAGTTATCGTGGGTTCATCACAGCGTTTGCTGACACCCTCTGCAACTCCACCCCTTTGCAAGTTGTCCTCCGATCTCGCATCGCTACGTTCCTATTTAGACCATACGACTCAGAGCGAGTACTCGTCTATGACATCATACTGCTACACAGTTAGTCACAGCTTTTCTTGATTCTGCTTGCAATGTGAAGTCAAAGGCGGGCGGGCAGAGTCGATTTTATTTCACTGGTCCAGCAGCTGCCATGACTCCCACTGCACGGATTTCCGTTGTTTCTAGTGTGGAAAGTCCGATCATGCCGTAAACACGACACAGAATCCAGTGCTCCTACTGGGTGGCGTTTGCGATGGAAGACCGCATGGGCCGACAACGCCGCATGCGCGATCCAAGTGCACGCGCGACACAATGGGTACACCAGAGATGATTTTTGGATGACACTGCAGGAGGGAATCACCATCTCGTGATTCCATTTCCAGCAGCACGCGTCGTGGTGAGGTCCGTTTTGTCAGCTGACAGTTATCGTGGGTTCATCACAGCGTTTGCTGACACCCTCTGCAACTCCACCCCTTTGCAGACAGTTATCGTGGGTTCATCACAGCGTTTGCTGACACCCTCTGCAACTCCACCCCTTTGCAAGTTGTCCTCCGATCTCGCATCGCTACGTTCCTATTTAGACCATACGACTCAGAGCGAGTACTCGTCTATGACATCATACTGCTACACAGTTAGTCACAGCTTTTCTTGATTCTGCTTGCAATGTGAAGTCAAAGGCGGGCGGGCAGAGTCGATTTTATTTCACTGGTCCAGCAGCTGCCATGACTCCCACTGCAAGGATTTCCGTTGTTTCTAGTGTGGAAAGTCCGATCATGCCGTAAACACGACACAGAATCCAGTGCTCCTACTGGGTGGCGTTTGCGATGGAAGACCGCATGGGCCGACAACGCCGCATGCGCGATCCAAGTGCACGCGCGACACAATGGGTACACCAGAGATGATTTTTGGATGACACTACAGGAGGGAATCACCATCTCGTGATTCCATTTCCAGCAGCACGCGTCGTGGTGACGTCCGTTTTGTCAGCTGACAGTTATCGTGGGTTCATCACAGCGTTTGCTGACACCCTCTGCAACTCCACCCCTTTGCAAGTTGTCCTCCGATCTCGCATCGCTACGTTCCTATTTAGACCATACGACTCAGAGCGAGTACTCGTCTATGACATCATACTGCTACACAGTTAGTCACAGCTTTTCTTGATTCTGCTTGCAATGTGAAGTCAAAGGCGGGCGGGCAGAGTCGATTTTATTTCACTGGTCCAGCAGCTGCCATGACTCCCACTGCAAGGATTTCCGTTGTTTCTAGTGTGGAAAGTCCGATCATGCCGTAAACACGACACAGAATCCAGTGCTCCTACTGGGTGGCGTTTGCGATGGAAGACCGCATGGGCCGACAACGCCGCATGCGCAAGCCAAGTGCACGCGCGACACAATGGGTACACCAGAGATGATTTTTGGATGACACTACAGGAGGGAATCACCATCTCGTGATTCCATTTCCAGCAGCACGCGTCGTGGTGACGTCCGTTTTGTCAGCTGACAGTTATCGTGGGTTCATCACAGCGTTTGCTGACACCCTCTGCAACTCCACCCCTTTGCAAGTTGTCCTCCGATCTCGCATCGCTACGTTCCTATTTAGACCATACGACTCAGAGCGAGTACTCGTCTATGACATCATACTGCTACACAGTTAGTCACAGCTTTTCTTGATTCTGCTTGCAATGTGAAGTCAAAGGCGGGCGGGCAGAGTCGATTTTATTTCACTGGTCCAGCAGCTGCCATGACTCCCACTGCAAGGATTTCCGTTGTTTCTAGTGTGGAAAGTCCGATCATGCCGTAAACACGACACAGAATCCAGTGCTCCTACTGGGTGGCGTTTGCGATGGAAGACCGCATGGGCCGACAACGCCGCATGCGCGATCCAAGTGCACGCGCGACACAATGGGTACACCAGAGATGATTTTTGGATGACACTACAGGAGGGAATCACCATCTCGTGATTCCATTTCCAGCAGCACGCGTCGTGGTGACGTCCGTTTTGTCAGCTGACAGTTATCGTGGGTTCATCACAGCGTTTGCTGACACCCTCTGCAACTCCACCCCTTTGCAAGTTGTCCTCCGATCTCGCATCGCTACGTTCCTATTTAGACCATACGACTCAGAGCGAGTACTCGTCTATGACATCATACTGCTACACAGTTAGTCACAGCTTTTCTTGATTCTGCTTGCAATGTGAAGTCAAAGGCGGGCGGGCAGAGTCGATTTTATTTCACTGGTCCAGCAGCTGCCATGACTCCCACTGCAAGGATTTCCGTTGTTTCTAGTGTGGAAAGTCCGATCATGCCGTAAACACGACACAGAATCCAGTGCTCCTACTGGGTGGCGTTTGCGATGGAAGACCGCATGGGCCGACAACGCCGCATGCGCAAGCCAAGTGCACGCGCGACACAATGGGTACACCAGAGATGATTTTTGGATGACACTACAGGAGGGAATCACCATCTCGTGATTCCATTTCCAGCAGCACGCGTCGTGGTGACGTCCGTTTTGTCAGCTGACAGTTATCGTGGGTTCATCACAGCGTTTGCTGACACCCTCTGCAACTCCACCCCTTTGCAAGTTGTCCTCCGATCTCGCATCGCTACGTTCCTATTTAGACCATACGACTCAGAGCGAGTACTCGTCTATGACATCATACTGCTACACAGTTAGTCACAGCTTTTCTTGATTCTGCTTGCAATGTGAAGTCAAAGGCGGGCGGGCAGAGTCGATTTTATTTCACTGGTCCAGCAGCTGCCATGACTCCCACTGCAAGGATTTCCGTTGTTTCTAGTGTGGAAAGTCCGATCATGCCGTAAACACGACACAGAATCCAGTGCTCCTACTGGGTGGCGTTTGCGATGGAAGACCGCATGGGCCGACAACGCCGCATGCGCGATCCAAGTGCACGCGCGACACAATGGGTACACCAGAGATGATTTTTGGATGACACTACAGGAGGGAATCACCATCTCGTGATTCCATTTCCAGCAGCACGCGTCGTGGTGACGTCCGTTTTGTCAGCTGACAGTTATCGTGGGTTCATCACAGCGTTTGCTGACACCCTCTGCAACTCCACCCCTTTGCAAGTTGTCCTCCGATCTCGCATCGCTACGTTCCTATTTAGACCATACGACTCAGAGCGAGTACTCGTCTATGACATCATACTGCTACACAGTTAGTCACAGCTTTTCTTGATTCTGCTTGCAATGTGAAGTCAAAGGCGGGCGGGCAGAGTCGATTTTATTTCACTGGTCCAGCAGCTGCCATGACTCCCACTGCAAGGATTTCCGTTGTTTCTAGTGTGGAAAGTCCGATCATGCCGTAAACACGACACAGAATCCAGTGCTCCTACTGGGTGGCGTTTGCGATGGAAGACCGCATGGGCCGACAACGCCGCATGCGCAAGCCAAGTGCACGCGCGACACAATGGGTACACCAGAGATGATTTTTGGATGACACTACAGGAGGGAATCACCATCTCGTGATTCCATTTCCAGCAGCACGCGTCGTGGTGACGTCCGTTTTGTCAGCTGACAGTTATCGTGGGTTCATCACAGCGTTTGCTGACACCCTCTGCAACTCCACCCCTTTGCAAGTTGTCCTCCGATCTCGCATCGCTACGTTCCTATTTAGACCATACGACTCAGAGCGAGTACTCGTCTATGACATCATACTGCTACACAGTTAGTCACAGCTTTTCTTGATTCTGCTTGCAATGTGAAGTCAAAGGCGGGCGGGCAGAGTCGATTTTATTTCACTGGTCCAGCAGCTGCCATGACTCCCACTGCACGGATTTCCGAATTTTCTGGTGAGGTTGTCCGGTGGTTACACGCGGTGTTCGATCCGGTTATGTAGTGTATTCCACCCAGTCAAGATCATTGGATCGGAGGGGTACAGTCTTGGTACCACGTCTTACGGTAATACCGCACCTTATCGGGTAGCGATGAAGGATTTGACTTATGTTATGTGATCGCAATGTAGAATTCAGCCAGGCTAGGTTTTAGGGTTTTATTACTGTAGTTAAAGCATAAACAAAGTCCAGTTCCCCTTTTGAATCGTTGGACACAAGTGCCAAGTAAATGCATAGTGAGTTGAAATAGTGTCAGCCTAGTGAAGGCGCTTACTCTTGTTTAACTAGTAGTGACTTGTTAGTGTGTGATTCTGTGAATCGAAATTCTTCAGGAACCGGAATTGTTAAGCTTGTACGCTTGAACGAATGTACGTCGTTGGTAGTTTGGGATAACTGTAACGGGGTGAATCGTTACATAACAATTTATCAGAAATTGTTGATGGAATATAACTATAAGAGTTACATTCTCAAAATTTTGTCATAAGGACAAATATTCTGTAGCACTATCGAGTAGTTCCTGATTGGTTGATATGGGCCATTATATCAACCCACGAAGACGCGCCACGACAGACGCACGCAATGAGTGGTGAGCAGATAGTTGATTTACACATTTGTATTTAGACATAGTTTGTAACGGGGTGAATCGTTACATAACAATTTATAAGAAATTGTTAATAGAATACAATTGTAAGAGTTGTATTCTCAGAATTTTGTCATAAGGACAAATATTCTGTAGCACTTACAAGTAGTTCCTAATTGGTTGATATAGGCCATTATATCAACCAACGAAGACGCGCCACGACAGACGCACGCAATGAGTGGTGAGCAGATAATTGATTTACACATTTGTATTTAGACATAGTTAGATGAAGATAAATAGTGATTTATTGCAGACATTAACTATGATCAATACAGTTCTACTTTTTACTTTAACCAAGTACTCGCTTCTTCTTACCGTCTTCCTCTGCACGTACGAGTGTACGTGAAGTTACGAGGCATCGCCTTATTCTATCATCAGAATAAGTAGCTTGTACTGTCACCAGTACAAGGTTCAGGGTGCCCCGTTACACCTGGTAGCACTTCGTAGTCCGTCTAAGGACCACGTTCACATCTAACATGAATATGTTGGATGATGAAGATGACCAAAGCTTTCACGCTACGTGTGACGGCTACTCCCATTTGAGCGATGTCGAATGGGATGCGGTTGAACGAATGGGTTCGACCATGGGCATCCATGCTGTTAGCGTCATGCTAGAGGCTCTCAATAGAGATGCTCAACATGCTACTATCGCCAAGTTCATTCAATATGAACTTGACGCTGTACGCGAGAAAGTAGTCTTGCTTCACCAACAAGGTTCTCAACAAGCAGAGTTGTTGAGAGGACAAGGTGCTCAACAGTTTGAACTGTTGAGACAGTAGCAGGCTGCTGCTGGCGGGTCGATGCACTCGCGTCGGCCCGAGACTTTGAAGATTGACATCTCCAAGTATAGGGGGGTCGAAGAAGACTCCCTCTTGAGATGGTTCGTCGAATTGGATGACGCCATAAGGGCGCGTCGCATCGACGACGGGGATATGCAAGTTGCATTTGCCCAATCAAATCTGGCAGGACGTGCCAAGACTTGGGCACTGGGGCTCAAGTTGCACGACCCATATGCGTTTGGGTCGTTGGAAGTCTTCAAGTCGCGGCTCAGACAAACGTTTGAACCGCCTAGAGCTGAGTTCAGGGCTCGAACCGAACTCTTGAAGCTCAAGCAGAGTAAGCGTGATGTGCACGCTTACGCTCAACATATACGACATCTCACGAGTTGTATAAGTTCCAATCCGGTGGATGAACACACGTTGGTTTCGGTGTTCATGCAGGGTCTTGAGGACGGTCCCGTCAAGACTCACCTGTTCCGGCTTGAACTAGATTCACTAGAACAAGCCATTTCCATTGCGGAGCAGGAAGACTTCAGTCTGAGACAGGCTCGCGCCAGCTCGACATCATGTCGTCAACCGAGACGATATGACAACGGAGGTCTATAGCCGATGGAACTCTGTTATGTAGAGAGCGAGAAGACGCTCTACAGACTACAAGAAGTTGCAGAGATGCAACAGATGTCAAAAGACAGGACACTACGCTTACGAGTGTAGTGCCCCTCGTCCAGTGTCTCGCGACACTGGGCGTAGTGACCGTCCGCCCATGAGAAAGGGGCAGGGACGCGGGTCCGCAGTTGGTGCAAAGACGCAACAACGGGATGGACCGTCAAAAAACGGACAGGATCAGTAGGTGCGGAGCACCATACTGGTCTAGCAACGTCAAGAGAATTTGTAGGCCTCTTGATGAAGGTTGCTCCCAACACACAAACGTTGTGCGTTGCTGCTCTAGGTAATGAGATCTCACTCATTACCTTGAAACTCGAAGTGACGAATAAGTTGTCCCTTCGAGCTCTAGTCGATTGTGGGGCGTCCAACAATTTTGTGCGACGCCAATCGCTAGAAGATGGTCACTTTAAGTTTATTGAATGTGACACACCTCCTACGAGGATGACGGTACGTCTTGCGACAGGCGCATCCGTAACCGTCATGAAGCGTATAGTGAAGATCCACTATACGCTAGAAGATACCCAATATGATGATGACTGTATCGTATTGGATTTGGATGACAAATTTGATGTCATCCTTGGAATACCGTGGCTCAGAAGGTACGAACCACGGGTAAACTGGCAACATCAAACAGTAACGATGCCTGCCGCTTGCTTATCAGATGGCCATCTGATGAGCGTTTTGGAGCGTCCACAAGCGTGTGGATGTACTACGAGTGAGTGCGATGGCCTCACTTGTGGTAAGGTCGTTAGTACGACTGCACAAAACCTTAGTGTACCAAACGGTTACACTTCGGAGCAAAGTTCCGGCGGCTGTGAGGAAACACAGGCTGCGCCGAAGGTTCACCACTCGAATAAGTCGAGTGGACCGGGACAAAGATGTATCCCTAGCGGGGAACATCTAGAAGAAAAACAATCGATCGCTCAGGTTAAGCGAAACGATAATCCTAGATCGACTGGAGAGTCTTTCGTAGAGGATATCGCTGTGGTTGCGCAACCCCAGCTACAGGAAGTAAAGGGAATTAGTCCCAAGATTACAAATACGGCGGAAATAAGTTCCCCGAAACCCGCGGGAATAAGTCCCCGGGAAGACGAAGGAAAAAGTCCTTCGAGGCCTGAGGGAATAAGTCCCCAGGAAATGACAGAGACATTGAATGTCATAGTCAATAACGGATCAAGTGTAGGCGCTTATACACTTGATCTGATTGCGCCTCCGAAGTTGACTTCGGAGATCACTCAGTTGCCAACGCTCGAACATAAAAGGTTCTTGCGTGATCTTGGTGTCGGGGGGAACCGACACGACCTGCCCTCCCCCCCCCCCGCGGCGGGGGGGGAAATTAAAAAAAGGCCACCAGCGTGTTCATTGAGAACGAGAGAGTCCTCAGTATTTCATCTATGGAGGAGAGTGTCCTGGTGGAAAAGCCACGAATTGTGCGATATGACCCCCAATCGTGGGAATCGCTCAAGACAAATCCTCTCTATGAAGATTTGGTTGAATTCAAGGATGTATTCCCTGTAACTGTTCCGTGCGAATTACCGAAGGATAAAGGTATTCGACACGAGGTCGAGCTTAAACCAGGCTCGAAGTACTGTGTCATGAAGCAGTGGCCACTGCCTCGTGAACAAGTACTTGCGATCGACAAGTTCTTTGCCGATCGTTTAGCTGCGGGCCATGTGAGGGAATCAACTTCCCCACATAGCTCTCCGACCTTCTGTGTGCGAAAAGCAACAGGAGAGTGGCGGATAGTGCATGCATTTAACAAGTTGAATGATGCAACGGTACCGGCTCAGACGCCGATACCGAGGAAGGACGTAATCATTGATGGTATGTCAAAGAGTACCATCTTTGCGTCCATGGATTTGATGGATGGCTTCTATCAAATCCTTATGCGGGAACGGGATATACCCTATACCGCAGTTAGCACGCCTAGCGGCATGCTCTGGGAATGGCTAGTAATGCCACAAGGGCCTAGTAATGCCCCTGCCACGTTCAACAGATGTGTATCACATCTGTTGAGGCCAGTACGAGAATTTGCGCCGAGTTATTTCGATGACGTATTCATCCATAGTCGAGCTATGGATGGAAAGTCGGACGTTGAGGTTCACAGGTACCACGTCCGACAGGTTCTTACAATCATGCGAAAGCATCAATTGTATGCAAACCTCAAGAAGTGTGTATTTGCAGCAAGCGAAATACCACTTCTTGGGTGCATCGTTGGTAAGAACGGTGTACGTCCTGATCCCAAAAAGATCAAGGCGATCACCGACTGGCCTGTGCCGGTCGATGTCAAAGGTCTTCGAAAATTCCTTGGGCTAGCGGCGTATTTGCATAAGTATTCACGCAATTACGCCGAGATGACTGTGCACCTCTCTCGTTTGTTGAAAAAGAACGAGAGGTGGTTATGGAACGCTGAATGTCAACGCTCCTTTGAGGGTATCAAGCAGAGCTTGATACAATCCCCAGTCCTAGCAATAGCCGATCAGGACAGGCCATTTCATGTGGTCTGTGATGCCAGCGATTTCGCAATCGGCTGTGCACTAATGCAGTACGATCTTGAAGGCGTTGAACGCGTCGTCTGCTAACAGTCGCGTCAGCTGCAACCAGCTGAGCGGAACTATCCAGTGCATGACAAGGAACTCCTTGCCATGAAGTATGCACTCGCGAAGTTCAGAGTCTATCTATTAGGAGATAGAACCTTCGTTGTTTACACTGACCATGCGTCATTACGCACGGCAGTGAACAGCCCGCACCTTTCACAACGAATGGCGCGGTGGTTGTCATTCTTTGCGGAGTACAACTTTACGGTCGAGTACAAACCACGACGACTTAATGTCGTCGCTGATGCACTATCACGTCGTCCCGAATTTGAACCAGTCGCGAACCCAACAGTGAGACAGTCACTGTTGCGGTTATGACGTCCTCAGTCCCATCTACAACGTTGTATGATGATGTGAGGCGGGCAAACGCCCAAGATGGTGAGATTGTGAAGTTGTTGTCACATCTCTCCCAACCATCCCGAGAATCGTTGAAACGATTATCGTCTGCGTATCGATCTGCATCAGACCGATACACTACTCGTAACGGTCTACTATATTATACAGTCGTTTCTGGTGACACACCACGTGTTGTCATTCCAGATGATACTGATCTGCGTTTGCGGATCATGTTCGAGTATCACGATGCTCCTATAGGAGGACATCGTGGCCGAGAGAAAACATATCTCACGGTGAGTCGAGACTTTTACTGGCCCCGCCAGTATCAGTTTGTGCGAAAGTATGTTCGCGCATGCGAAGTCTGCCAACGAGTGAAGTCAAGTCCTTCACTGCGTGCACCTTTACAGCCTCTAACGGTTCCGGCTGAGTGCTGGGAATCCATCTCAATGGATTTCGTCGGGTTACCCAAAGACGCACGCGGGAATACGGGTATTCTCGTATTTGTTGACAGATTCAGCAAAATGGTACACCTTGTGGCTGTACCAGAGACAATCACGGCAAATGGCTGTGCTTTTGTCTTTATTGACACCATCTTCCGACTTCATGGGTTGCCCCGTGAACTCGTATCAGACAGAGATCCACGATTCACTGCTGATTTCTGGCGTTCCGTGTTCAAATCACTCGGAACGCGCTTGAAGATGTCGAAAACTGATCATCCAGAGTCAGATGGTCAGACGGAACGTGCCAATCGTGTCCTTGAAGAGATACTTCGAGGGTACGTACACTCCTTTAAGAGTTAGAGTGAGTTTTTGCCAATGGTAGAGTTTGCTATTAACAACTCGGTGCATGCGTCCACGACACATACACCGTTTTACGTGAATGGCTTGCGCCATCCGCGTGTACCCACCTTACTAGAGTGTAACTTTGGTTTAAGGGGGAGGGACTCGCGCGAGCAAAAACCGATTTGGTTCACGCTCATCACGCTCTGACGAAGAAGTCATTGCGTATGATGCCGATATCGATAACATCGATATCGAAGAAGATGATGCCAGTGAGGAGTGCGGAAGCCCTCACTGAAGACAATGATGCCAGTGAGGAGTGCGGAAGCCCTCACTGAAGAAAAGGTTGTTGTTGCTGCAGTGCGCTCACAGCACACTGAAGCTAACGAGTCATCAGATGAGTTCATACTGGCTCGTGAAACGGTAGTCCGGTTTGTGCAAGACTCCATCGCCGAAGCGGTGGATAAGCAAAAAGCAAAACGCTGACAAGAATGGAAGGGCAAGCACTCTTTCATTTGATAAAGGTGACTTAGTCCTACTGTCTACGGTTAATCTTCCAAAGCATGTAGTGACTAACTTGGGTAGCAGTAAACTACTACCCAAGTACACTTGGCCCATTTCGTGTATTGCACCGCCTAGGCAATGCATACACGATCGAGTTACCACGTAAGATGCGAACGCATCCCACGTTTTACGTTGGTCGGCTTAAGCCGTACCATCAGTACGCTGCTTCTTCCGATGAAGAACGCCCTTGCGCTCAAGCATCTCGCAGAGAGCCTTGTGCTCCCGATGATGGGCATCGACAAGGATCTAAAGAGCATTTATCTCATCCCGAGACCGATCAACAATCCCACGAGCTACCCTTAGCTCGTCACGAAGAGATGTCAGAGCTCTCTCGTTCTCAAGCTGAGCAAAGGCAAACTCAGCTCGATGCTTCGAGACAGTGTCCGCCATTTGGAGACGCCTGTTCCGCTCATGCTCGAGATCGTTGCGTAACCCTTGCGTTACGCGATCAAAGAAGCTCTTGGGGAACACACGGATCCCCATGATCGTGTGGAGCGGAGCGTCTTTCCTCCATTCCTCCTCCTCCACCTCCATTAGAGGACTCTCGCGGTGGCCAGCGCTATCTAGTTGAGCAGCTGTTGAACCACCGCGACTTGAACTGGACGTCGGACGAGTTATCTCGTCCGGTGGCGCGGCTATCCCCCATCCTGGGATACTTGGGAGCCCCGCTCCCAACTGATGATTGAACGTACTGGGTCTGGTTGAGCAGTACGACGCGGCACATCCTGTGCCGCAGAAGGACCGCCGGAGAAAGTCTTCCCGGCACGGTCGTAAAGGGATTTCAGGTTGTCAATCCCTTCGTACATCTTGGTAGAGATACGTACGCGCCACCACGGGCTGGTAAGGAGGTAAGCCTCCTTAGGTGCTCGTGCAGAGTTGTTCACAAAACATGGGCACGAGTCTCCCCATGAGAGGCAGGGTAATCCTTTCTCCCTTGACAGACGATGCAGCTTGTAGCGTGCACCTGTCGGGGTTCGCTTTTCAAACTTATCACGAGCTTTGATAAGTTTGTCGTTCCCAAGCGTCACGACCTACATCCTCGAGGTTATGGATGTAGGCGTTCCACGCCTGAAGTAGTGAGGGACCATCACGTTTGTGTGATTCCGCTGTATTATCATCGATGTCTGAAGAAAAGCATCGATGAAGAATTCATTCTCAGCGCGATAGTCTTTCGCGCTGGGGTCAAGGTGATGGATCCTTGACGAATCGAACAATCGTGTTCGATAACGATCACTCGTCGTCGCCGACAAGTGATCCATGACTGATTTAGGAGGCATCCATGCCTTCTTTTCTGGAGCGAGACGCAACACATTGCGGTCCCGCTCTTCCTGCGACGTGCCGACAGAAGTACTGGCACCTCGCTGTGAAGTGGTGTCCATAGGAGAACCGACACCACTATTAGCGCCCGAGTCTCGCGACCTCGAGCGCCTTCGCTTCGGCGATGGTTCATCTAATTCATCAGATGAACCAAAGAAGCTACGACGCATAGCGTCATCCATGCCACGCTTGGCAGGCGGCTTGGTATCGATTGCCGTCGATACAGATCCATCTTCCGTATCGGGAGAGTATGAGACACCGAGCTCATACTCTGTGAAGACACGAGTGTCTTCATGACGAGCGCCTGCATCACCAGGTGACACAGGCTGAGTCGCTTCAGCAACCGATGAGACATCAGTTGCTGTGGTTTCTGCTTCAGCGTCCTCACAAAGACGTGCGGACGCGCTCTCGGCGCGCCTTGCTCGCGCATCGCATGGGCTTGTTAACCATGCGATGAGATGTTGGAAAGTGGACTCGGACCAACAAGTGCAAACCTGTCCCAACTGATTTGGGACGAGTATCCATTAAGTCAATCAGTCACTAAAGTGACTGATGGTTAGGGGGGTGATGTAACGGGGTGAATCGTTACATAACAATTTATAAGGAAATTGTTAATAGAATATAACTATAAGAGTTATATTCTCAGAATATTGTCGTCAGGACAACTTTTCTGTAGCACTTACGAGTAGTTCCTGATTGGTTGATGTAGGCCATTACGTCAACCAAAGAAGACCGCTACGACAGACGCACGCAATGAGTGGTGAGCAGATAGTTGGTTTACACATTTGTATTCAGACATAGTTAGATGAAGATAAATAGTGATTTATTGCAGACATTAACTATGATCAATACAGTTCTACTTTTTACTCTAACCAAGTACTCGCTTCTTCTTACCGTCTTCCTCTGCACGTACGAGTGTACGTGAAGTTACGAGGCATCGCCTTATTCTGTCATTAGAATAAGTAGCTTGTACTGTCACCAGTACAAGGTTCAGGGTGCCCGTTACACCTGGTAGCACTTTGTAGTCCGTCCAAGGACCGCGTTCACATCCAACATGAATATGTTGGATGATGAAGATGACCAAAGCTTTCACGCTACGTGTGACGGCTACTCCCATTTGAGCGATGTCGAATGGTATGCGGTTGAACGAATGGGTTCAACCATGGGCATCCATGCTGTTAGCGTCATGCTAGAGGCTCTCAATAGAGATGCCCAACATGCTACTATCGCCAAGTTCATTCAAAATGAACTTGACGCTGTACGCGAGAAAGTAGCCTTGCTTCACCAACAAGGTTCTCAACAAGCAGAGTTGTTGAGAGGACAAGGTGCTCAACAGTTTGGACTGTTGAGACAGCAGCAGAGCTGCTGCTGGCGGGTCGATGCACTCGCGTCGGCCCGAGACTTTGAAGATTGACATCTCCAAGTATAGGGGGGTCGAAGAAGACTCCCTCTTGAGATGGTTCGTCAGGTGGATGACGCCATAAGGGCGCGTCGCATCGACGACGGGGATATGCAAGTTGCATTTGCCCAATCAAATCTGGCAGGACGTGCCAAGACTTGGGCACTGGGGCTCAAGCTGCACGACCCATATGCGTTTGGGTCGTTGGAAGTCTTCAAGTCGCGGCTCAGACAAACGTTTGAACCGCCTAGAGCTGAGTTCAGGGCTCGAACCGAACTCTTGAAGCTCAAGCAGAGGTAAGCGTGATGTGCACGCTTACGCTCAACATATACGACATCTCACGAGTTGTATAAGTTCCAATCCGGTGGATGAACACACGTTGGTTTCGGTGTTCATGCAGGGTCTTGAGGATGGTCCCGTCAAGACTCACCTGTTCCGGCTTGAACTAGATTCACTAGAACAAGCCATTTCCATTGCGGAGCAGGAAGACTTCAGTCTGAGACAGGCTCGCGCCAGCTCGACATCATATCGTCAACCGAGACGATATGACAACGGAAGATCCAGAGCCGATGGAACTCTGTTATGTAGAGAGCGAGAAGACTCGCTCTACAGGCTACAAGAAGTTGCAGAGATGCAACAGATGTCAAAGACAGGACACTACGCTTACGAGTGTGGTGCCCCTCGTCCAGTGTCTCGCGACACTGGGCGTAGTGACCGTCCACCCATGAGAAAGGGGCAGGGACGAGGGTCCGCAGTTGGTGCAAAGACGCAACAACGGGATGGACCGTCAAAAAACGGACAGGATCAGTAGGTGCGGAGCAACCTACTGGTCCAGCAACGTCAAGAGAATTTGTAGGCCTCTTGATGAAGGTTGCTCCCAACACACAAACGTTGTGCGTTGCTGCTCTAGGTAATGAGATCTCACTCATTACCTTGAAACTCGAAGTGACGAATAAGTTGTCCCTTCGAGCTCTAGTCGATTGTGGGGCGTCCAACAATTTTGTGCGACGCCAATCGCTAGAAGATGGTCACTTTAAAGTTCAGTGAATGTGACCACACCTCCTACGAGGATGACGGTACGTCTTGCGACAGGCCGCATCCGTAACCGTCATGAAGCGTATAGTGAAGATCCACTATACGCTAGAAGATACCCAATATGACGATGACTTTATCGTATTGGATTTGGATGACAAATTTGATGTCATCCTTGGAATACCGTGGCTCAGAAGGTACGAACCACGGGTAAACTGGCAACATCAAACAGTAACGATGCCTGCCGCTTGTTCATCAGATGGCCATCTGATGAACGTTTTGGAGAGCGTCCACAAGCGTGTGGATGTACTACGAGTGAGTGCGATGGCCTCACTTGTGGTACGGTCGTTAGTACGACTGCACAAAACCTTAGTGTAACCAAACAGTTACACTTCGGAGCAAAGTTCCGGCGGCTGTGAGGAAACACAGGCTGCGCCGAAGGTCCACCACTCGAATAAGTCGGGTGGACTGGGACAAAGATGTATCCCTAGCGGGGAACATCTAGAAGGGGAAGGCAATCGATCGCTCAGGTTAAGCGAAACGATAATCCTAGATCGACTGGAGAGTCTTTCGTAGAGGATCTCGCTGTGGTTGCGCAACCCCAGCTACAGGAAGTAAAGGGAATAAGTCCCAAGATTACAAATACGGCGGAAATAAGTTCCCCGAAACCCGCGGGAATAAGTCCCCGGGAAGACGAAGGAATAAGTCCTTCGAGGCCTGAGGGAATAAGTCCCCAGGAAATGACAGAGACATTGAATGTCATAGTCAATAACGGATCAAGTGTAGGCGCTTATACACTTGATCTGATTGCGCCTCCGAGGTTGACTTCGGGAGATCACTCAGTGCCAACGCTCGAACATAAAAGGTTCTTGCGTGATCTGCGTAGTGGCAAAGTCAAGCAGATCTGCATACTCGTCGCTGACGACGAGTGTGTAACCGACATAAGGTCAGCAACAGTGTTTACTGAGAACGAGAGAGTTCTCAGTAGTTCATCTATGGACGAGAGTGTCCTAGATGAAAAGACACGAATTGAGCGATATGACTCCCAATCATGGGAATCGCTCAAGACAAATCCTCTCTATGAAGATTTGGTTGAATTCAAGGATGTATTCCCTGAAACTGTTCCGTGCGAATTACCGAAGGATAAAGGTATTCGACACGAGGTCGAGCTTAAACCAGGCTCGAAGTACTGTGTCATGAAGCAGTGGCCACTGCCTCGTGAAGACAAGTACTTGCGATCGACAAGTTCTTTGCCGATCGTTTAGCTGCGGGCCATGTGAGGGAATCAACTTCCCCACATAGCTCTCCGACCTTCTGTGTGCGAAAAGCAACAGGAGGGTGGCGGATAGTGCATGCGTTTAACAAGTTGAACGCTGCAACGGTACCGGCTCAGACGCCGATACCGAGGAAGGACGTAATCATTGATGGTATGTCAAAGAGTACCATCTTTTCGTCCATGGATTTGATGGATGGCTTCTATCAAATCCTTATGCGGGAACAGGATATACCCTATACCGCAGTTAGCACGCCTAGCGGCATGCTCTGGGAATGGCTAGTAATGCCACAAGGGCCTAGTAATGCCCCTGCCACGTTCAACAGATGTGTATCACATCTGTTGAGACCAGTACGAGATTTCGCGCCGAGTTATTTCGATGACGTATTCATCCATAGTCGAGCTATGGATGGAAAGTCGGACGTTGAGGTTCACAGGTACCACGTCCGACGGGTTCTTACAATCATGCGAAAGCATCAATTGTATGCAAACCTCAAGAAGTGTATATTTTGCAGCAAGCGAAATACCACTTCTTGGGTGCATCGTTAGTAAGAACGGTGTACGTCCTGATCCCGAAAAGATCAAGGCGATCACCGACTGGCCTGTGCCGGTTGATGTCAAGGTCTTCGAAAATTCCTTGGGCTAGCGGCGTATTTGCATAAGTATTCACGCAATTACGCCGAGATGACTGTGCACCTCTCTCGTTTGTTGAAAAGAACGAGAGGTGGTTATGGAACGCTGAATGTCAGCGCTCCTTTGATGGTATCAAGCAGAGCTTGATACAATCCCCAGTCCTAGCAATAGCCGATCAGGACAGGCCATTTCATGTGGTCTGTGATGCCAGCGATTTCGCAATCGGCTGTGCATTAATGCCGTACGACCTTGAAGGCGTTGAACGCGTCGTCTGCTATCAGTCGCGTCAGCTGCAACCAGCTGAGCGGAACTATCCAGTGCATGACAAGGAGCTCCTTGCCATGAAGTATGCACTCGCGAAGTTCAGAGTCTATCTATTAGGAGATAGACCCTTCGTTGTTTACACTGACCATGCGTCATTACGCACGGCAGTGAACAGCCCGCACCTTTCACAACGAATGGCGCGGTGGTTGTCATTCTTTGCAGAATACAACTTTACGGTCGAGTACAAACCAGGACGACTTAATGTCGTCGCTGATGCCACTCTCACGTCGTCCCGACTTTGAAACAGTCGCGAGACCCAACAGTGAGACAGTCACTGTTGCGGTTATGACGTCCTCAGTCCCATCTACAACGTTGTATGATGATGTGAGGCGGGCATACGCCCAAGATGGTGAGATTGAGTGAAGTTGTTGTCACATCTCTCCCAACCATCCCGAGAATCGTTGAAACGATTGTCGTCTGCGTATCGATCTGCATCAGATCGATACACTACTCGCCAACGGTTTACTGTATTAACAGCCGTTTCTGGTGACACACCACGTGTTGTCATTCCAGATGATACTGATCTGCGTTTGCGGATCATGTTCGGTATCACGATGCTCCTATAGGAGGACATCGTGGCCGGGAAAACATATCTCACCCGGTGAGTCGAGACTTTACTGGCCCCGCCAGTATCAGTTTGTGCGAAAGTATGTTCGCGCATGCAGAAGTCTGCCAACGAGTGAAGTCAAGTCCTTCACTGCGTGCACCTTTACAGCCTCTACCGGTTCCGGCTGAGTGCTGGGAATCCATCTCAATGGATTTCGTCTTCAGGTTACCCAAAGACGCACACGGGAATACAGGTATTCTCGTATTTGTTGACAGATTCAGCAAATGGTACACCTTGTGGCTGTACCAGAGACAATCACGGCAAGTGGCTGTGCTTGTGTCTTTATTGACACCATCTTCCGACTTCATGGGTTGCCCCGTGAACTCGTATCAGACAGAGATCCACGATTCACTGCTGATTTCTGGCGTTCCGTGTTCAAATCACTCGGAACGCGCTTGAAGATGTCAACATCTGATCATCCAGAGTCAGATGGTCAGACGGAACGTGCCAATCGTGTCCTTGAAGAGATACTTCGAGGATACGTACACTCCTTTAAGAGTTGGAGTGAGTTTTTTGCCAATGGTAGAGTTTGCCATCAACAACTCGGTGCATGCGTCCACGACACATACACCGTTTTACGTGAATGGCTTGCGCCATCCGCGTGTACCCACCTTACTAGAGTGTAACTCTGGTTTAAGGGGGAGGGACTCGCGCGAGCAAAAACCGATTTGGTTCACGCTCATCACGCTCTGACGAAGAGGTCATTGCGTTTGATGCCGATATCGATAACATCGATATCGAAGAGAAGATGATGCCAGTGAGAGTGGGAAGCCCTCACTGAAGAAAAAGATTGATGTTGCTGCGGTGCTCTCACAGCGCACTGAAGCTAACGAGTCATCAGATGAGTTCATACTGGCTCGTGAAACGGTAGTCCGTTTTGTGCAAGACTCCATCGCCGAAGCGGTGGATAAGCAAAAACAAAACGCTGACAAGAATGGAAGGGCAAACACTCTTTTTATTTAATAAAGGTGACTTAGTCCTACTGTCTACGGTTAATCTGCCAAAGCATGTAGTGACTAACTTGGGTGGCAGTAAACTACTACCCAAGTACATTGGCCCATTTCGTGTATTGCACCGCCTAGGCAATGCATACACGATCGAGTTACCACGTAAGATGCGAACGCATCCCACGTTTTACGTTGGTCGGCTTAAGCCGTACCATCAGTACGCTGCTTCTTCCGATGAAGAACGCCCTTGCGCTCAAGCATCTCGCAGAGAGAGCCTTGTGCTCCCGATGGTGGGCATCAACAAGGGTCTGAAGAGCAGTTATCTCAGCCCGAGACCGATCAACAATCCCACGAGCTACCCTTAGCTCGTCACGAAGGGATGTCAGAGTCTCTCGTTCTCAAGCTGAGCAAAGGCAAACTCAGCTCGATGCTTCGAGGCAGTGTCCGCCATTTGGAGACGCCTATCCCGCTCATGCTCGAGATCGTCGCGTAACCCTTGCGTTACGCGATCAAAGAAAGCTCTCGGGAACACACCGATCCACATGATCGTGTGGAGAGCGTCTTTCCTCCTCCTCCACCTCCATTAGAGGACTCTCGCGGTGGCCAGCGCTATCTAGTTGAGCAGCTGTTGAACCACCGCGACGTGAACTGGACGTCGGACGAGATTACCTCGTCCGGTGGCGCAACTATCCCCGTCCTGGGATTCTTGGGAGCCCCGCTCCCAACTGATGATTGACGTACTGGGTCTGGTTGAGCAGTACGACGCGGCACATCCTGTGCCGCAGAAGGATCCGCCGGAGAAAGTCTTCCCGGCACGGTCGTAAAGGGATTTCAGGTTGTCAATCCTTCGTACATCTCAGTAGAGATACGTACGCGCCACCACGGGCTGGTAAGGAGGTAAGCCTCATTGGTGCTCGTGCAGAGTTGTTCACACAACATGGGCACGAGTCTCCCCAGAGAGGCAGGGTAATCCTTTCTCCCTTGACAGACGATGCAGCTTGTAGCGTGCACCTGTCGGGGTTCGCTTTTCAAACTTATCGAGGCTTTGATCAAGTTTTGTCGTTCAAAGTCACCACATACATCCTCGAGGTTATGGATGTTTAGGCGTTCCACGCCTGAAGTAGTGAGGACCATCACGTTTAGTGGGATTCCCACTTGTAGCTATCATCGATGTCTGAAGAAAGCATCGATGAAGAAGGTTCATGTTCAGCGCGATAGTCTTTCGCGCTGGGGTCAGAGTGATGGATCCTTGACGAATCGAACAATCGTGTTCGATAACGATCACTCGTCGTCGCCGACAAGTGATCCATGACGAATTTAGGAGGCATCCATGCCTTCTTTTCTGGAGCGAGACGCAACACATGCGGTCCCGCTCTTCTGCCAACGTGCCGACAGAAGTACTGGCACCTCGCTGTGAAGTGTTGTCCATTGGAGAACCGACACCACTATTGGCGCCCGAGTCTCGCGACCTCGAGCGCCTTCGCTTCGGCGATGGTTCATCTGACTCATCAGATGAACCAAAAGGATGCTACGACGCAAAGCATCGTCCATGCCACGCTTGGCAGGCGGCTTGGATTCAATTGCCGTCGATACGGATCCGTCATCCGTATCAGGAGAGTACGAGACACCGAGCTCGTACTCTGTGAAGACGCACGAGTGTCTTCATGACCAGCGCCTGCATCACCAGGTGATACAGGCTGAGTCGCTTCAGCAACCGATGAGGACATCAGTTGCTGTGGTTTCTGCTTCGGCGTCCGCACAGGAGACGTGCAGACGCGCTCTCGGCGGCCTTGCTCGCGCATCGCATGGGCTTGTTAACCATGCGATGAGATGTTGGAAAGTGGACGCGGACCAACAAGTGCAAACCCTGTCCCAAATGATTTGGGACGAGTATCCATTTAGTCAATCAGTCACTAAAAGTGACTGATGGTTAGGGGGTGATGTAACAGGGTGAATCGTTACATAACAATTTATAAGAAATTGTTAATAGAATATAACTATAAGAGTTATATTCTCAGAATATTGTCATAAGGACAATATTCTGTAGCACTTACAGTAGTTCCTAATTGGTTGATATAGGCCATTATATCAACCAACGAAGAGGCGCGCGCCACGACAGACACGCAATGAGTGGTGAGCAGATAATTGATTTACACACTTTGTATTTAGACATAGTTAGATGAAGATAAATAGTGATTTGATAACAGACATTAACTATTATAAATACAGTTCTTGTAACTTAGGCACCCTGAAGCTTGTACTGGTGACAGTACAGCTACGCGTATTCTGACTGACAGAATAAGGCGGTGCCTCGTAACTTCGTATACTCGTACGTGCAGAGGAAGACAGAAGAAGCTGAGTACTTGGTTAAAGTAAAAGTAGAACTGTATTTTCCTAGTTAATGTCTGTTAATGAAATCCCTATTTATCTTCATCTAACTATGTCTAAATACAAATGTGTACATCAACCATCTGCTCACCACTCATTGCGTGCGTCTGTCGTGGCGCGTCTTCTTTGGTTGATGTAATGTCCTATATCAACCAGTGCAAGGAACTACTCGTAAGTGCTGCAGAAAAGTTGTCCTTATGACAAAATTCTGAGAGAATATAACTCTTATAGTTATATTCTATAAACAATTCTTATAAATTGTTATGTAACGATTCACCCCGTTACATCACCCCCTTAACCATAGTCACTTTAGTGACTGATTGATTAAATACTCGTCCAAATCAGTTGGGACAGGTTTGCACTTGTTGGTCGAGTCCACTTTCCAACATTTCATCGCATAGTTAACAAGCTTAAGATGCGCGACAAAGGCCGCCGAGGCGCGTCTGCACGTCTCTGTGCGGACGCCGAGACTTCCAAAAACCACTTCTAGCTCCGATGCCTCATCGGTTGCCCCTAAAGCGATCAGCCTGTATCACCTGGTGATGCAGGCGCTCGTCATGAAGACACTCGTGTCTTCACAGAGTATGAGCTCGGTGTCTCATACTCTCCTGATACCCGGATGACGGATCCGTATCGACGGCGGATTGAATCAAGCCGCCTGCCAAGCGTGGCATGGACGATGCTTTGCGTCGCGGCATCTTTGGTTCATCTGATGAATCAGATGAACCATCGCCGAAGCAGAAGGCGCTCGAGGTCGCGAGACTCGGGCGCTAACGTAGTGTCGGTTCTCCTATGGACACCACTTCGCAACAGGTGCCAGTCCTTCTGTCGGCACGTCACGGGAAGAGCAGGACCGCAATGTCTTGCGTCTCGCTCCAGGAGGCGACATGGATGCCTCCCTAAATCTGTCATGGATCACTTGTCGGCGACGACGGTGATCGTTATCAGGCTACAGTTGTTCGATTCGTCAAGGACCCATCACCTTGACCCCAGCGCGAAAAACTATCGCGCTGAGGAATGAATCTTCATCGATGCTTTCTTTAGACATCGATGGTACAGTGAGGAATCACAAACGTGATGGTCCCTCACTACTTCAGGCGTGGAACGCCTACATCCATAACCTCGGGATGTAGGTCGTGACGCTTGGAACGACAAACTTATCAAAGCTCGTGATAAGTTTGAAAAGCGAACCCGACAGGTGCACGCTACAAGCTGCATCGTCTGTCAAGGAGAAAGGATTACCCTGCCTCTCATGGGGAGACTCGTGCCCACTGTGTGTGAACAACTCTGCACGAGCACCTAAGGAGCTTACCTTCTTACCAGCCCGCGGTGACAAGCAATGTATCTCTACTGAGATGTACGAAGGGATTGACAACCTGAAATACCTTTACGACCGTGCCGGGAAGACTTTCTCAGGTGGTCCTTCTGCGGCTTAGGATGTGCCGCGTCGTACAATCAACCAGACCCAGTACGTCGATCATCCAGTTGGGAGCAGGGCTCCCAAGTATCCCAGGACGGGGATAGCCGCGCCACCGGACGAGATAACTCGTCCGACGTCATTCACGTCGCGGTGGTTCAACAGCTGCTCAACTAGATAGTGCTGGCCACCGCGAGAGGGAGTCCTATAATGGAGGTGGAGGAGGAGGAAAGACGCTCCCTCCCACACGATCCATGTGGATCGGTGTGTTCCAGAGCATCTTTGATCGGCGGCGTAACGCAAGGGTTACGCGACGATCTTGAACATGAGCGGAATAGGCGTCTCCAAATGGTGGTTACTGCCTTGAAGCATCCGAGAGCTGGTTGCCTTTGCTCAGCTTGAGAACGAGAGGCTCTGATATCTGCTTCGTGACGAGCTAAGGGTAGATCCGTGGGATTGTTGATCGGTCTCAGGCTGAGATAACTGCTCTTCAGACCCTTGTTGATGCCCACCATCGGGGCACAAGGCTCCTCTGCGAGATGCTTGAGCGCAGGGCGTTCTTCATCGGAAGAAGCAGCGTACTGATGGTACGGCTTAAGCCGACCAACGTAAAAACGTGGATGCGTTCGCATCTTACGTGGTAACTCGATCGTGTATGCATTGCCTAGGCGGTGCAATACACGAAATGGGCCCAATGTACTTGGGTAGTTTACTGCTACCCAAGTTAATATGCTTTGGAAGAGATTAACCGTAGACAGTAGGACTAAGTCACCTTTATCAAATGAAAAGAGTGCTTGCCCTTCCATTCTTGTCAGCGTTTTGCTTTTGCTTATCCACCGCTTCGGCGATGGATTCTTGCCAGGAAACGGACACCGTTCACGAGCCAGTATGAACTCATCTGATGACTCATTGGCTTCAGTGCGCTGTTAAGTGCACTGCTGCCAGCTATCAACACTTTTCTTCAGTGAGGACTTCCGCATCTCACTGGCATCCTTCTTCGATATCAATGTTATCGATATCTTCGGCATCAAGACGCAAAATGACCTCTTCGTCAGAGCGTGATGAGGCGTGAACCAAATCGGTTTTGCTCGCGCGAGTCCCTCCCCACACCCAAACCATGGTTACACTCTAGTAAAGGTGGGTACACGCGGATGGCGCAAGCCATTCACGTAAAACGGCATGTATGTCGTGGACGCATGCACCGAGTTGTTAATAGCAAACTCTACCATTGGCGAAACTCACTCCAACTCTTAAAGGAGTGTACGTATCCTCGAAGTATCTCTTCAAAGGACACGATTGGCACGTTCCGTCTGACCATCTGACTCTGGATGATCAGATGTTGACATCTTCAAGAAGCGCGTTCCGAGTGATTTGAACACGGAACGCCAGAAATCAGCAGTGAATCGTGGATCTCTGTCTGATACGGGTTCACGGGAGCAACCCATGAAGTCGGAAGATGGGTGTCAATAAGGAACACAAGCACAGCCACTTGCCGTGATTGACTCTGGTACATCAGCCACAAGGTGTACCATTTTGCTATGAATCTGTTGCAACAAATACGAGAATGCCCGTATTCCCGCGTGCGTCTTTGGGTAACCCGAAGACGAAATCCATTGATGGATTCCCAGCACTCAGCCGGACCGGTAGAGGCAGTAAAGGTGCACGCAGTGAAGGACTTGACCACTCGTTGGCGAACCGCATGCGCGAACATACTTTCGCACAAACTGATACTGGCGGGGCCGGTAAAGTCTCGATTCACCGTGAGATATGTTTCTCCCGGCCACGATGTCCTCCTATAGGAGCATCGTGATACCTCGGAAACATGATCCTGCAAACGCAGATCAGTATCATCTGGAATGACAACGTGGTGTGTCACCAGAAATGGCTGTATAATACAGTAAACCGTTACAGAGTCCACGATTCACTGCTGATTTCTGGCGTTCCGTGTTCAAATCACTCGGAACGCGCTTGAAGATGTCGAAAACTGATCATCCAGAGTCAGATGGTCAGACGGAACGTGCCAATCGTGTCCTTGAAGAGATACTTCGAGGGTACGTACACTCCTTTAAGAGTTAGAGTGAGTTTTTGCCAATGGTAGAGTTTGCTATTAACAACTCGGTGCATGCGTCCACGACACATACACCGTTTTACGTGAATGGCTTGCGCCATCCGCGTGTACCCACCTTACTAGAGTGTAACTTTGGTTTAAGGGGGGGAGGGACTCGCGCGAGCAAAAACCGATTTGGTTCACGCTCATCACGCTCTGACGAAGAAGTCATTGCGTATGATGCCGATATCGATAACATCGATATCGAAGAAGATGATGCCAGTGAGAGTGCGGAAGCCCTCAATGAAGACAATGATGCCAGTGAGAGTGCGGAAGCCCTCACTGAAGAAAAGGTTGTTGTTGCTGCAGTGCGCTCACAGCACACTGAAGCTAACGAGTCATCAGATGAGTTCATACTGGCTCGTGAAACGGTAGTCCGGTTTGTGCAAGACTCCATCGCCGAAGCGGTGGATAAGCAAAAGCAAAACGCTGACAAGAATGGAAGGGCAAGCACTCTTTCATTTGATAAAGGTGACTTAGTCCTACTGTCTACGGTTAATCTTCCAAAGCATGTAGTGACTAACTTGGGTAGCAGTAAACTACTACCCAAGTACCTTGGCCCATTTCGTGTATTGCACCGCCTAGGCAATGCATACACGATCGAGTTACCACGTAAGATGCGAACGCATCCCACGTTTTACGTTGGTCGGCTTAAGCCGTACCATCAGTACGCTGCTTCTTCCGATGAAGAACGCCCTTGCGCTCAAGCATCTCGCAGAGAGCCTTGTGCTCCCGATGATGGGCATCGACAAGGATCTAAAGAGCATTTATCTCATCCCGAGACCGATCAACAATCCCACGATCTACCCTTAGCTCGTCACGAAGAGATGTCAGAGCTCTCTCGTTCTCAAGCTGAGCAAAGGCAAACTCAGCTCGATGCTTCGAGACAGTGTCCGCCATTTGGAGACGCCTGTTTCGCTCATGTTCGAGATCGTTGCGTAACCCTTGCGTTACGCGATCAAAGAAGCTCTTGGGAACACACGGATCCCCATGATCGTGTGGAGAGCGTCTTTCCTCCACCTCCACCTCCATTATAGGACTCTCGCGGTGGCCAGCGCTATCTAGTTGAGCAGCTGTTGAACCACCGCGACTTGAACGGACGTCGGACGAGTTATCTCGTCCGGTGGCGCGGCTATCCCCCATCCTGGGATACTTGGGAGCCCCGTTCCCAACTGATGATTGAAGTACTGGGTCTGGTTGAGCAGCACGACGCGGCACATCCTGTGCCGCAGAAGGACCGCTGGATAAAGTCTTCCCGGCACGGTCGTAAAGGGATTTCAGGTTGTCAATCCCTTCGTACATGTTGGTAGAGATACGTACGCGCCACCACGGGCTGGTAAGGAGGTAAGCCTCCTTAGGTGCTCGTGCAGAGTTGTTCACAAAACATGGGCACGAGTCTCCCCATGAGAGGCATGGTAATCCTTTCTCCCTTGACAGACGATGCAGCTTGTAGCGTGCACCTGTCGGGGTTCGCTTTTCAAACTTATCACGAGCTTTGATAAGTTTGTCGTTCCAAGCGTCACGACCTACATCCTCGAGGTTATGGATGTAGGCGTTCCACGCCTGAAGTAGTGAGGGACCATCACGTTTGTGATTCCCGCTGTATCATCGATGTCTAAAGAAAGCATCGATGAAGAATTCATTCTCAGCGCGATAGTTTTTCGCGCTGGGGTCAAGGTGATGGATCCTTGACGAATCGAACAATCGTGTTCGATAACGATCACTCGTCGTCGCCGACAAGTGATCCATGACTGATTTAGGAGGCATCCATGCCTTCTTCTCAGGAGCGAGACGCAACACATTGCGGTCCCGCTCTTCCTGCGACGTGCCGACAGAAGTACTGGCACCTCGCTGTGAAGTGGTGTCCATAGGAGAACCGACACCACTATTAGCGCCCGAGTCTCGCGACCTCGAGTGCCTTCGCTTCGGCGATGGTTCATCTAATTCATCAGATGAACCAAAGAAGCTACGACGCATAGCGTCATCCATGCCACGCTTGGCAGGCGGCTTGGTATCGATCGCCGTCGATACAGATCCATCTTCCGCATCGGGAGAGTATGAGACACGAGCTCATACTCTGTGAAGACACGAGTGTCTTCATGACGAGCGCCTGCATCACCAGGTGACACAGGCTGAGTCGCTTCAGCAACCGATGAGACATCAGTTGCTGTGGTTTCTGCTTCAGCGTCCTCACAAAGACGTGCGGACGCGCTCTCGGCGGCCTTGCTCGCGCATCGCATGGGCTTGTTAACCATGCGATGAGATGTTGGAAAGTGGACTCGGACCAACAAGTGCAAACCTGTCCCAACTGATTTGGGACGAGTATCCATTAAGTCAATCAGTCACTAAAGTGACTGATGGTTAAGGGGGGGTGATGTAACGGGGTGAATCGTTACATAACAATTTATAAGAAATTGTTAATAGAATATAACTATAAGAGTTATATTCTCAGAATATTGTCGTCAGGACAACTTTTCTGTAGCACTTACGAGTAGTTCCTGATTGGTTGATGTAGGCCATTACGTCAACCAAAGAAGACGCGCTACGACAGACGCACGCAATGAGTGGTGAGCAGATAGTTGGTTTACACATTTGTATTCAGACATAGTTAGATGAAGATAAATAGTGATTTATTGCAGACATTAACTATGATCAATACAGTTCTACTTTTTACTCTAACCAAGTACTCGCTTCTTCTTACCGTCTTCCTCTGCACGTACGAGTGTACGTGAAGTTACGAGGCACCGCCTTATTCTGTCATCAGAATAAGCAGCTTGTACTGTCACCAGTACAAGCTTCAGGGTGCCCCGTTACATAGCTAGATGAATATAAATAGTGATTTATTGCAGACATTAACTATGATCAATACAGTTCTACTTTTTACTTTAACCAAGTACTCGCTTCTTCTTACCGTCTTCCTCTGCACGTACGAGTGTACGTGAAGTTACGAGGCATCGCCTTATTCTGTCATTAGAATAAGTAGCTTGTACTGTCACCAGTACAAGGTTCAGGGTGCCCGTTACACCTGGTAGCACTTTGTAGTCCGTCCAAGGACCGCGTTCACATCCAACATGAATATGTTGGATGATGAAGATGACCAAAGCTTTCACGCTACGTGTGACGGCTACTCCCATTTGAGCGATGTCGAATGGTATGCGGTTGAACGAATGGGTTCAACCATGGGCATCCATGCTGTTAGCGTCATGCTAGAGGCTCTCAATAGAGATGCCCAACATGCTACTATCGCCAAGTTCATTCAAAATGAACTTGACGCTGTACGCGAGAAAGTAGTCTTGCTTCACCAACAAGGTTCTCAACAAGCAGAGTTGCTGAGAGGACAAGGTGCTCAACAGTTTGGTCTGTTGAGACAGCAGCAGGCTGCTGCTGGCGGGTCGATGCACTCGCGTCGGCCCGAGACTTTGAAGATTGACATCTCCAAGTATAGGGGGGTCGAAGAAGACTCCCTCTTGAGATGGTTCGTCGAATTGGATGACGCCATAAGGGCGCGTCGCATCGACGACGGGGATATGCAAGTTGCATTTGCCCAATCAAATCTGGCAGGACGTGCCAAGACTTGGGCACTGGGGCTCAAGTTGCACGACCCATATGCGTTTGGGTCGTTGGAAGTCTTCAAGTCGCGGCTCAGACAAACGTTTGAACCGCCTAGAGCTGAGTTCAGGGCTCGAACCGAACTCTTGAAGCTCAAGCAGAGTAAGCGTGATGTGCACGCTTACGCTCAACATATACGACATCTCACGAGTTGTATAAGTTCCAATCCGGTGGATGAACACACGTTGGTTTCGGTGTTCATGCAGGGTCTTGAGGACGGTCCCGTCAAGACTCACCTGTTCCGGCTTGAACTAGATTCACTAGAACAAGCCATTTCCATTGCGGAGCAGGAAGACTTCAGTCTGAGACAGGCTCGCGCCAGCTCGACATCATATCGTCAACCGAGACGATATGACAACGGAGGTCCATAGCCGATGGAACTCTGTTATGTAGAGAGCGAGAAGACTCGCTCTACAGGCTACAAGAAGTTGCAGAGATGCAACAGATGTCAAAAGACAGGACACTACGCTTACGAGTGTAGTGCCCCTCGTCCAGTGTCTCGCGACACTGGGCGTAGTGACCGTCCGCCCATGAGAAAGGGGCAGGGACGCGGGTCCGCAGTTGGTGCAAAGACGCAACAACGGGATGGACCGTCAAAAAACGGACAGGATCAGTAGGTGCGGAGCACCCTACTGGTCCAGCAACGTCAAGAGAATTTGTAGGCCTCTTGATGATTGTTGCTCCCAACACACAAACGTTGTGCGTTGCTGCTCTAGGTAATGAGATCTCACTCATTACCTTGAAACTCGAAGTGACGAATAAGTTGTCCCTTCGAGCTCTAGTCGATTGTGGGGCGCCCAACAATTTTGTGCGACGCCAATCGCTAGAAGATGGTCACTTTGAGTTCAGTGAATGTGACACGCCTCCTACGAGGATGACGGTACGTCTTGCGACAGGCGCATCCGTAACCGTCACGAAGCGTATAGTGAAGATCCACTATACGCTAGAAGATACCCAATATGATGATGACTGTATCGTATTGGATTTGGATGACAAATTTGATGTCATCCTTGGAATACCGTGGCTCAGAAGGTACGAACCACGGGTAAACTGGCAACATCAAACAGTAACGATGCCTGCCGCTTGTTCATCAGATGGCCATCTGATGAACGTTTTGGAGCGTCCACAAGCGTGTGGATGTACTACGAGTGAGTGCGATGGCCTCACTTGTGGTACGGTCGTTAGTACGACTGCACAAAACCTTAGTGTAACAAACAGTTACACTTCGGAGCAAAGTTCCGGCGGCTGTGAGGAAACACAGGCTGCGCCGAAGGTTCACCACTCGAATAAGTCGGGTGGAATGGGACAAGGATGTATCCCTAGCGGGAAACATCTAGAAGAAAAACAATCGATCGCTCAGGTTAAGCGAAACGATAATCCTAGATCGACTGGAGAGTCTTTCGTAGAGGATATCGCTGTGGTTGCGCAACCCCAGCTACAGGAAGTAAAGGGAATTAGTCCCAAGATTACAAATACGGCGGAAATAAGTTCCCCGAAACCCGCGGGAATAAGTCCCCGGGAAGACGAAGGAAAAAGTCCTTCGAGGCCTGAGGGAATAAGTCCCCAGGAAATGACAGAGACATTGAATGTCATAGTCAATAACGGATCAAGTGTAGGCGCTTATACACTTGATCTGATTGCGCCTCCGAAGTTGACTTCGGAGATCACTCAGTTGCCAACGCTCGAACATAAAAGGTTCTTGCGTGATCTGCGTAGTGGCAAAGTCAAGCAGATCTGCGTACTCGTCGCTGACGACGAGTGTGTAAATGACATAAGGTCAGCAACAGTGTTTACTGAGAACGAGAGAGTTCTCAGTAGTTCATCTATGGACGAGAGTGTCCTGGATGAAAAGACACGAATTGTGCGATATGACCCCCAATCGTGGGAATCGCTCAAGACAAATCCTCTCTATGAAGATTTGGTTGAATTCAAGGATGTATTCCCTGTAACTGTTCCGTGCGAATTACCGAAGGATAAAGGTATTCAACACGAGGTTGAGCTTAAACCAGGCTCGAAGTACTGTGTCATGAAGCAGTGGCCACTGCCTCGTGAACAAGTACTTGCGATCGACAAGTTCTCTGCCGATCGTTTAGCTGCGGGCCATGTGAGGGAATCAACTTCCCCACATAGCTCTCCGACCTTCTGTGTGCGAAAAGCAACAGGAGGGTGGCGGATAGTGCATGCATTTAACAAGTTGAATGCTGCAACGGTACCGGCTCAGACGCCGATACCGAGGAAGGACGTAATCATTGATGGTATGTCAAAGAGTACCATCTTTGCGTCCATGGATTTGATGGATGGCTTCTATCAAATCCTTATGCGGGAACGGGATATAACCTATACCGCAGTTAGCACGCCTAGCGGCATGCTCTGGGAATGGCTAGTAATGCCACAAGGGCCTAGTAATGCCCCTGCCACGTTCAACAGATGCGTATCACATCTGTTGAGACCAGTACGAGATTTGCGCCGAGTTATTTCGATGACGTATTCATCCATAGTCGAGCTATGGATGGAAAGTCGGACGTTGAGGTTCACAGGTACCACGTCCGACAGGTTCTTACAATCATGCGAAAGCATCAATTGTATGCAAACCTCAAGAAGTGTATATTTGCAGCAAGCGAAATACCACTTCTTGGGTGCATCGTTGGTAAGAACGGTGTACGTCCTGATCCCGAAAAGATCAAGGCGATCACCGACTGGCCTGTGCCGGTTGATGTCAAAGGTCTTCGAAAATTCCTTGGGCTAGCGGCGTATTTGCATAAGTATTCACGCAATTACGCCGAGATGACTGTGCACCTCTCTCGTTTGTTGAAAAAGAACGAGAGGTGGTTATGGAACGCTGAATGTCAGCGCTCCTTTGATGGTATCAAGCAGAGCTTGATACAATCCCCAGTCCTAGCAATAGCCGATCAGGACAGGCCATTTCATGTGGTCTGTGATGCCAGCGATTTCGCAATCGGCTGTGCACTAATGCAGTACGATCTTGAAGGCGTTGAAAGCGTCGTCTGCTATCAGTCGCGTCAGCTGCAACCAGCTGATCAGAACTATCCAGTGCATGACAAGGAGCTACTTGCTATGAAGTAAGCACTCGCGAAGTTCAGAGTCTATCTATTAGGAGATAGAACCTTCATTGTTTACACTGACCATGCGTCATTACGCACGGCCGTAAACAGCCCGCACCTTTCACAACGAATGGCGCGGTGGTTGTCATTCTTTGCAGAATACAACTTTACGGTCGAGTACAAACCAGGACGACTTAATGTCGTCGCTGATGCACTATCACGTCGTCCCGATTTTGAACCAGTCGCGAACCCAACAGTGAGACAGTCACTGTTGCGGTTATGACGTCCTCAGTCCCATCTACAACGTTGTATGATGATGTGAGGTGGGCAAACGCCCAAGATGGTGAGATTGTGAAGTTGTTGTCACATCTCTCCCAACCATCCCGAGAATCGTTGAAACGATTATCGTCTGCGTATCGATCTGCATCAGATCGATACACTACTCGCAACGGTTTACTGTATTACACAGCCATTTCTGGTGACACACCACGTGTTATCATTCCAGATGATACTGATCTGCGTTTTCGGATCATGTTTGAGTATCACGATGCTCCTATAGGAGGACATCGTGGCCGGGAGAAAACATATCTCCCGGTGAGTCGAGACTTTTACTGGCCCCGCCAGTATCAGTTTGTGCGAAAGTATGTTCGCGCATGCGAAGTCTGCCAACGAGTGAAGTCAAGTCCTTCACTGCGTGCACCTTTACTGCCTCTACCGGTCCCGGCTGAGTGCTGGGAATCCATCGCAATGGATTTCGTCTTCGGGTTACCCAAAGACGCACACGGGAATACGGGTATTCTCGTATTTCTTGACAGATTCGGCAAAATGGCACACCTTGTGGCTGTACCAGAGACAATCACGGCAAGTGGTTGTGCTTGTGTCTTTATTGACACCATCTTCCGACTTCATGGGTTGCCCCGTGAACTCGTATCAGACAGAGATCCACGATTCACTGCTGATTTCTGGCGTTCCGTGTTCAAATCACTCGGAACGCGCTTGAAGATGTCGACATCTGATCATCCAGAGTCAGATGGTCCGACGGAACGTGCCAATCGTGTCCTTGCAGAGATACTTCGAGGATACGTACACTCCTTTAAGAGTTGGAGTGGGTTTTTGCCAATGGTAGAGTTTGCTATTAACAACTCGGTGCATGCGTCCACGACACATACAATGGTTTACGTGAATGGCTTACGCCATCCGCGTGTACCCACCTTACTAGAGTGTAACCATGGTTTAAGGGGGGGAGGGACTCGCGCGAGCAAAAACCGATTTGGTTCACGCTCATCACGCTCTGACGAAGAGGTCATTGCGTTTGATGCCGATATCGATAACATCGATATCGAAGAAGATGATGCCAGTGAGAGTGCGGAAGCCCTCACTGAAGAAAAGATTGATGTTGCAGCAGTGCACTCACAGCGCACTGAAGCTAACGAGTCATCAGATGAGTTCATACTGGCTCGTGAAACGGTAGTCCGTTTCGTGCAAGAATCCATCGCCGAAGCGGTGGATAAGCAAAAGCAAAACGCTGACAAGAATGGAAGGGCAAACACTCTTTTATTTAATAAAGGTGACTTAGTCCTACTGTCTACGGTTAATCTACCAAAGCATGTAGTGACTAACTTGGGTAGCAGTAAACTACTACCCAAGTACATTGGCCCATTTCGTGTATTGCACCGCCTGGGCAATGCATACACGATCGAGTTACCACGTAAGATGCGAACGCATCCCACGTTTTACGTTGGTCGGCTTAAGCCGTACCATCAGTACGCTGCTTCTTCCGATGAAGAACGCCCTTGCGCTCAAGCATCTCGCAGAGAGCCTTGTGCTCCCGATGGTGGGCTTCGACAAGGATCTAAAGAGCATTTATCTCATCCCGAGACCGATCAACAATCCCACGATCTACCCTTAGCTCGTCACGAAGGGATGTCAGAGCTCTCTCGTTCTCAAGCTGAGCAAAGGCAAACTCAGCTCGATGCTTCGAGACAGTGTCCGTCATTTGGAGACGCCTGTCCCGCTCATGTTCGAGATCGTTGCGTAACCCTTGCGTTACGCGATCAAAGAAGCTCTCGGGAACACACGGATCCCCATGATCGTGTGGAGAACGTCTTTCCTCCTCCTCCACCTCCATTATAGGACTCTCGCGGTGGCCAGCGCTATCTAGTTGAGCAGCTGTTGAACCACCGCGACTTGAACGGACGTCGGACGAGTTATCTCGTCCGGTAGCGCGGCTATCCCCCATCCTGGGATACTTGGGAGCCCCGCTCCCAACTGATGATTGACGTACTGGCTCTGGTTGAGCAGCACGACGCGGCACATCCTGTGCCGCAGAAGGACCGCTGGATAAAGTCTTCCCGGCACGGTCGTAAAGGGATTTCAGGTTGTCAATCCCTTCGTACATCTTGGTAGAGATACGTACGCGCCACCACGGGCTGGTAAGGAGGTAAGCCTCCTTAGGTGCTCGTGCAGAGTTGTTCACAAAACATGGGCACGAGTCTCCCCATGAGAGGCATGGTAATCCTTTCTCCCTTGACAGACGATGCAGCTTGTAGCGTGCACCTGTCGGGGTTCGCTTTTCAAACTTATCACGAGCTTTGATAAGTTTGTCGTTCCAAGCGTCACGACCTACATCCTCGAGGTTATGGATGTAGGCGTTCCACGCCTGAAGCAGTGAAGGACCATCACGTTTGTGATTCCCGCTGTACCATCGATGTCTAAAGAAAGCATCGATGAAGAATTCATTCTCAGCGCGATAGTTTTTCGCGCTGGGGTCAAGGTGATGGGTCCTTGACGAATCGAACAATCGTGTTCGATAACGATCACTCGTCGTCGCCGACAAGTGATCCATGACAGATTTAGGAGGCATCCATGCCTTCTTCTCAGGAGCGAGACGCAACACATTGCGGTCCCGCTCTTCCTGCGACGTGCCGACAGATGGACTGGCACCTCGCTGTGAAGTGGTGTCCATAGGAGAACCGACACCACTATTAGCGCCCGAGTCTCGCGACCTCGAGCGCCTTCGCTTCGGCGATAATTCATCTGATTCATCAGATGAACCAAAGATGCTGCGACGCTAAGCATCGTCCATGCCACGCTTGGCAGGCGGCTTGGATTCAATCGCCGTCGATACGGATCCGTCATCCGTATCAGGAGAGTATGAGACACGAGCTCATACTCTGTGAAGACACGAGTGTCTTCATGACGAGCGCCTGCATCACCAGGTGACACAGGCTGAGTCGCTTCAGCAACCGATGAGGCATCAGTTGCTGTGGTTTCTGCTTCGGCGTCCGCACAGAGACGTGCGGACGCGCTCTCGACGGCCTTTCTCGCGCATCTTATGGGCTTGTTAACCATGCGATGAAATGTTGGAAAGTGGACTCGGACCAACAAGTGCAAACCTGTCCCAACTGATTTGGGACGAGTATCCATTTAATCAATCAGTCACTAAAGTGACTGATGGTTAAGGGGGGGGTGATGTAACGGGGTGAATCGTTACATAACAATTTATAAGAAATTGTTTATAGAATATAACTATAAGAGTTATATTCTCAGAATTTTGTCATAAGGACAACTTTTCTGCAGCACTTACGAGTAGTTCCTAATTGGTTGATATAGGACATTACATCAACCAAAGAAGACGCGCCACGACAGACGCACGCAATGAGTAGTGAGCAGATGGTTGATGTACACATTTGTATTTAGACATAGTTGGATGAGGATAAATAGTGATTTGAAAACAGACATTAACTATTACAAATACAGTTCTTGTAACGGGCACCCTGAAGCTTGTACTGGTGACAGTACAAGCTACGTATTCTGATGACAGAATAAGGCGGTGCCTCGTAACTTCACGTATACTCGTACGTGCAGAGGAAGACGGTAAGAAGAAGCGAGTACTTGGTTAAAGTAAAAAGTAGAACTGTATTTTTCCTAGTTAATGTCTGTTAATAAATCCCTATTTATCTTCATCTAACTATGTCTAAATACAAATGTGTACATCAACCATCTGCTCACCACTCATTGCGTGCGTCTGTCGTGGCGCGTCTTCTTTGGTTGATGTAATGTCCTATATCAACCAATTAGGAACTACTCGTAAGTGCTGCAGAAAAGTTGTCCTTATGACAAAATTCTGAGAATATAACTCTTATAGTTATATTCTATAAACAATTTCTTATAAATTGTTATGTAACGATTCACCCCGTTACATCACCCCCCCCTTAACCATCAGTCACTTTAGTGACTGATTGATTAAATGGATACTCGTCCCAAATCAGTTGGGACAGGTTTGCACTTGTTGGTCCGAGTCCACTTTCCAACATTTCATCGCATGGTTAACAAGCCCATAAGATGCGCGAGAAAGGCCGTCGAGAGCGCGTCCGCACGTCTCTGTGCGGACGCCGAAGCAGAAACCACAGCAACTGATGCCTCATCGGTTGCTGAAGCGACTCAGCCTGTGTCACCTGGTGATGCAGGCGCTCGTCATGAAGACACTCGTGTCTTCACAGAGTATGAGCTCGTGTCTCATACTCTCCTGATACGGATGACGGATCCGTATCGACGGCGATTGAATCCAAGCCGCCTGCCAAGCGTGGCATGGACGATGCTTAGCGTCGCAGCATCTTTGGTTCATCTGATGAATCAGATGAATTATCGCCGAAGCGAAGGCGCTCGAGGTCGCGAGACTCGGGCGCTAACAGTGGTGTCGGTTCTCCTATGGACACCACTTCGCAACGAGGTGCCAGTCCATCTGTCGGCACGTCGCAGGAAGAGCGGGACCGCAATGTCTTGCGTCTCGCTCCCGAGAAGAAGGCATGGCTGCCTCCTAAATCTGTCATGGATCACTTGTCGGCGACGACGAGTGATCGTTATCGAACACAGTTGTTCGATTCGTCAAGGACCCATCACCTTGACCCCAGCGCGAAAAACTATCGCGCTGAGAATGAATTCTTCATCGATGCTTTCTTTAGACATCGATGGTACAGCGGGAATCACAAACGTGATGGTCCCTCACTACTTCAGGCGTGGAACGCCTACATCCATAACCTCGAGGATGTAGGTCGTGACGCTTGGAACGACAAACTTATCAAAGCTCGTGATAAGTTTGAAAAGCGAACCCCGACAGGTGCACGCTACAAGCTGCATCGTCTGTCAAGGGAGAAAGGATTACCATGCCTCTCATGGGGAGACTCGTGCCCTTGTTGTGTGAACAACTCTGCACGAGCACCTAAGGAGGCTTACCTTCTTACCAGCCCGCGGTGGCGCGTACGTGTCTCTACTGAGATGTACGAAGGGATTGACAACCTGAAATACCTTTACGACCGTGCCGGGAAGACTTTCTCCGGTGGTCCTTCTGCGGCACAGGATGTGCCGCGTCGTACTGCTCAACCAGACCCAGTACGTCGATCATCAGTTGGGAGCGGGGCTCCCAAGTATCCCAGGACGGGGGATAGCCGCGCCACCGGACGAGATAACTCGTCCGACGTCCATTCACGTCGCGGTGGTTCAACAGCTGCTCAACTAGATAGTGCTGGCCACCGCGAGAGTCCTATAATGGAGGTGGAGGAGGAGGAAAGACGCTCTCCACACGATCATGTGGATCGGTGTGTTCCCGAGAGCTTCTTTGATCGCGTAACGCAAGGGTTACGCGACGATCTTGAACATGAGCGAAACAGGCGTCTCCAAATGGCGGACACTGTCTTGAAGCATCGAGCTGAGTTTGCCTTTGCTCAGCTTGAGAACGAGAGAGCTCTGACTTCTCTTCATGACGAGCTAAGGGTAGATCGTGGGATTGTTGATCGGTCTCGGGATGAGATAAATGCTCTTTAGATCCTTGTCGAAGCCCACCATCGGGAGCACAAGGCTCTCTGCGAGATGCTTGAGCGCAAGGGCGTTCTTCATCGGAAGAAGCAGCGTACTGATGGTACGGCTTAAGCCGACCAACGTAAAACGTGGGATGCGTTCGCATCTTACGTGGTAACTCGATCGTGTTTGCATTGCCTAGGCGGTACAATACACGAAATGGGCCAATGTACTTGGGTAGTAGTTTACTGCTACCCAAGTTAGTCACTACATGCTTTGGAAGATTAACCGTAGACAGTAGGACTAAGTCACCTTTATCAAATGAAAGAGTGCTTGCCCTTCCATTCTTGTCAGCGTTTTGCTTTTGCTTATCCACCGCTTCGGCGATGGATTCTTGCACGAAACGGACTACCGTTTCACGAGCCAGTATGAACTCATCTGATGACTCGTTAGCTTCAGTGCGCTGTGAGTGCACTGCTGCAACATCAACCTTTTCTTCAGTGAGGACTTCCGCACTCTCACTGGCATCATCTTCTTCGATATCGATGTTATCGATATCGGCATCAAACGCAATGACCTCTTCGTCAGAGCGTGATGAGCGTGAACCAAATCGGTTTTTGCTCGCGCGAGTCCCTCCCCCCCCTTAAACCATGGTTACACTCTAGTAAGGTGGGTACACGCGGATGGCGTAAGCCATTCACGTAAACCATTGTATGTGTCGTGGACGCATGCACCGAGTTGTTAATAGCAAACTCTACCATTGGCAAAAACTCACTCTAACTCTTAAAGGAGTGTACGTATCCTCGAAGTATCTCTTCAAGGACACGATTGGCACGTTCCGTCGGACCATCTGACTCTGGATGATCAGATGTCGACATCTTCAAGCGCGTTCCGAGTGATTTGAACACGGAACGCCAGAAATCAGCAGTGAATCGTGGATCTCTGTCTGATACGAGTTCACGGGGCAACCCATGAAGTCGGAAGATGGTGTCAATAAAGACACAAGCACAACCACTTGCCGTGATTGACTCTGGTACATCCACAAGGTGTGCCATTTTGCTGAATCTGTCAACAAATACGAGAATACCCGTATTCCCGTGTGCGTCTTTGGGTAACCCGAAGACGAAATCCATTGCGATGGATTCCCAGCACTCAGCCGGGACCGGTAGAGGCAGTAAAGGTGCACGCAGTGAAGGACTTGACTTCACTCGTTGGCAGACTTCGCATGCGCGAACATACTTTCGCACAAACTGATACTGGCGGGGCCAGTAAAAGTCTCGATTCACCGTGAGATATGTTTTCTCCCGGCCACGATGTCCTCCTATAGGAGCATCGTGATACTCGAACATGATCCGCAAACGCAGATCAGAATCATCTGGAATGACAACACGTGGTGTGTCACCAGAAATGGCTGTGTAGTACAGTAAACCGTTACGAGTAGTGTATCGATCTGATGCAGATCGATACGCAGACGATAATCGTTTCAACGATTCTCGAGATGGTTGGGAGAGATGTGTCAACAACTTCACAATCTCACCATCTTGGGCGTATGCCCGCCTCACATCATCATACAACGTTGTAGATTGGACTGAGGACGTCATAACCGCAACAGTGACTGTCTCACTGTTGGGTTTCACGACTGGTTCAAAATCGGGACGACGTGAGAGTGCATCAGCGACGACATTAAGTCGTCCTGGTTTGTACTCGACCGTAAAGTTGTATTCCGCAAAGAATGACAACCACCGCGCCATTCGTTGTGAAAGGTGCGGGCTGTTTACGGCCGTGCGTAATGACGCATGGTCAGTGTAAACAATGAAGGGTCTATCTCCTAATAGATAGACTCTGAACTTCGCGAGTGCTTACTTCATAGCAAGTAGCTCCTTGTCATGCACTGGATAGTTCCGATCAGCTGGTTGCAGCTGACGCGACTGATAGCAGACGACGCGTTCAACGCCTTCAAGATCGTACTGCATTAGTGCACAGCCGATTGCGAAATCGCTGGCATCACAGACCACATGAAATGGCCTGTCCTGATCGGCTATTGCTAGGACTGGGGATTGTTGAAGCTCTGCTTGATACCATCAAAGGAGCGCTGACATTCAGCGTTCCATAACCACCTCTCGTTCTTTTTCAACAAACGAGAGAGGTGCACAGTCATCTCGGCGTAATTGCGTGAATACTAATGCAAATACGCCGCTAGCCCAAGGAATTTTCGAAGACCTTTGACATCGACCGGCACAGGCCAGTCGGTGATCGCCTTGATCTTTTCGGGATCAGGACGTACACCGTTCTTACCAACGATGCACCCAAGAAGTGGTATTTCGCTTGCTGCAAATATACACTTCTTGAGGTTTGCATACAATTGATGCTTTCGCATGATTGTAAGAACCTGTCGGACGTGGTACCTGTGAACCTCAACGTCCGACTTTCCATCCATAGCTCGACTATGGATGAATACGTCATCGAAATAACTCGGCGCAAATCTCGTACTGGTCTCAACAGATGTGATACGCATCTGTTGAACGTGGCAGGGGCATTACTAGGCCCTTGTGGCATTACTAGCCATTCCCAGAGCATGCCGCTAGGCGTGCTAACTGCGGTATAGGTTATATCCCGTTCCCGCATAAGGATTTGATAGAAGCCATCCATCAAATCCATGGACGCAAAGATGGTAATCTTTGACATACCATCAATGATTACGTCCTTCCTCGGTATCGGCGTCTGAGCCGGTACCGTTGCATCATTCAACTTGTTAAATGCATGCACTATCCGCCACCCTCCTGTTGCTTTTCGCACACAGAAGGTCGGAGAGCTATGTGGGGAAGTTGATTCCCTCACATGGCCCGCAGCTAAACGATCGGCAAAGAACTTGTCGATCGCAAATACTTGTTCACGGGGCAGTGGCCACTGCTTCATGACACAGTACTTCGAGCCTGGTTTAAGCTCAACCTCGTGTCGAATACCTTTATCCTTCGGTGATTCGCACGGAACAGTTACAGGGAATACATCCTTGAATTCAACCAAATCTTCATAGAGAGGATTTGTCTTGAGCGATTCCCATGATTGAGAGTCACATCGCTCAACTCGTGTCTTTTCATCTAGGACACTCTCGTCCATAGATGAACTACTGAGAACTCTCTCGTTCTCAGTAAACACTGTGTTGCTGACCTTATGTCGGCTACACACTCGTCGTCAGCGACGAGTACGCAGATCTGCTTGACTTTGCCACTACGCAGATCACGCAAGAACCTTTTATGTTCGAGCGTTGGCAACTGAGTGATCTCCGAAGTCAACTTCGGAGGCGCAATCAGATCAAGTGTATAAGCGCCTACACTTGATCCGTTATTGACTATGACATTCAATGTCTCTGTCATTTCCTGGGGACTTATTCCCTCAGGCTTCGAAGGACTTATTCCTTCGTCTTCCCGGGGACTTATTCCCGCGGGTTTCGGGGAACTTATTTCCGCCGTATTTGTAATCTTGGGACTAATTCCCTTTACTTCCTGTAGCTGGGGTTGCGCAACCACAGCGATATCCTCTACGAAAGACTCTCCAGTCGATCTAGGATTATCGTTTCGCTTAACCTGAGCGATCGATTGTTTTTCTTCTAGATGTTTCCCGCTAGGGATACATCCTTGTCCCATTCCACCCGACTTATTCGAGTGGTGAACCTTCGGCGCAGCCTGTGTTTCCTCACAGCCGCCGGAACTTTGCTCCGAAGTGTAACTGTTTGGTACACTAAGGTTTTGTGCAGTCGTACTAACGACCTTACCACAAGTGAGGCCATCGCACTCACTCGTAGTACATCCACACGCTTGTGGACGCTCCAAAACGTTCTTCAGATGGCCATCTGATGAACAAGCGGCAGGCATCGTTACTGTTCGATGTTGCCAGTTTACCCGTGGTTCGTACCTTCTGAGCCACGGTATTCCAAGGATGACATCAAATTTGTCATCCAAATCCAATACGATACAGTCATCATCATATTGGGTATCTTCTAGCGTATAGTGGATCTTCACTATACGCTTCATGACGGTTACGGATGCGCCTGTCGCAAGACGTACCGTCATCCTCGTAGGAGGTGTGTCACATTCACTGAACTCAAAGTGACCATCTTCTAGCGATTGGCGTCGCACAAAATTGTTGGACGCCCCACAATCGACTAGAGCTCGAAGGGACAACTTATTTGTCACTTCGAGTTTCAAGGTAATGAGTGAGATCTCATTACCTAGAGCAGCAACGCACAACGTTTGCGTGTTGGGAGCAACCTACATCGAGAGGCCTACAAATACTCTTGACGTTGCTGGACCAGTAGGGTGCTCCGCACCTACTGATCCTGTCCGTTTTTTGACGGTCCATCCCGTTGTTGCGTCTTTGCACCAACTGCGGACCCTCGTCCCTGCCCCTTTCTGATGGGTGGACGGTCACCACACCCAGTGTCGCGAGACACTGGACGAGGGGCACTACACTCGTAAGCGTAGTGTCCTGTCTTTTGACATCTGTTGCATCTCTGCAACTTCTTGTAGTCTGTAGAGCGAGCCTTCTCGCTCTCTACATAACCGAGTTCCATCGGCTCTGGACCTCCGTTGTCATATCGTCTCGGTTGACGACATGATGTCGAGCTGGCGCGAGCCTGTCTCAGACTGAAGTCTTCCTGCTCCGCAATGGAAATGGCTTGTTCTAGTGAATCTAGTTCAAGCCGGAACAGGTGAGTCTTGACGGGACCACCCGCAAGACCCTGCATGAACACCGAAACCAACGTGTGTTCATCCACCGGATTGGAACTTATACAACTCGTGAGATGTCGTATATGTTGAGCGTAAGCGTGCACATCACGCTTACCCTGCTTGAGCTTCAAGAGTTCGGTTCGAGCCCTGAACTCAGCTCTAGGCGGTTCAAACGTTTGTCTGAGCCGCGACTTGAAGACTTCCAACGACCCAAACGCATATGGGTCGTGCAACTTGAGCCCCAGTGCCCAAGTCTTGGCACGTCTTGCCAGATTTGACTGGGCAAATACAACTAGCATTTCCCCGTCGTCGATGCGACGCGCCCTTATGGCGTCATCCAATTCGACAAACCATCTCATGAGGGAGTCCTCTTCGACCCCCCTATACTTGGAGATGTCAATCTTCAAGGTTTCGGGTCGACGCGAGTGCATCGACCCACCAGCAGCAGCCTGCTGCTGCTGTCTCAACAGACCAAACTGTTGAGCACCCTGTCCTCTCAACAACTCTGCTTGTTGAGAACCTTGTTGGTGAAGCAAGGCTACTTTCTCGCGTTCTGCGTCAAGTTCATTTTGAATGAACTTGGCGATAGTAGCATGTTGGGCATCTCTATTGAGAGACTCTAGCATGACGCTAACAGCATGGATGCCCATGGTTGAACCCATTCGTTCAACCGCATCCCATTCGACATCACTCAAATGGGAGTAGCCGTCACACGTAGCGTGAAAGCTTTGGTCATCTTCATCATCCAACATATTCATGTTAGATGTGAACGTGGTCCTTGGACGGACTACGAAGTGCTACCAGGTGTAACGGGGCACCCTGAAGCTTGTACTGGTGACAGTACAAGGTACTTATTCTGATGACAGAATAAGGCGGTGCCTCGAAACTTCACGTAAACTCGTACGTGCAGAGGAAGACGGTAAGAAGAAGCGAGTACTTGGTTAAAGTAAAAAGTAGAACTGTATTTTTCCTAGTTAATGTCTGTTAATAAATCCCTATTTATCTTCATCTAACTATGTCTGAATACAAATGTGAAAATCAACCATCTGCTCACCACTCATTGCGTGCGTCTGTCGTGGCGCGTCTTCTTTGGTTGATGTAATGGCCTATATCAACCAATTAGGAACTACTCGTAAGTGCTGCAGAATATTTATCCTTATGACAATATTCTGAGAATATAACTCTTATAGTTGTGTTCTATTAACAATTTCTTATAAATTGTTATGTAACGATTCACCCCGTTACATCACCCCCCCTTAACCATCAGTCACTTTAGTGACTGATTGACTAAATGGGTACTCGTCCCAAATCAGTTGGGACAGGTTTGCACTTGCTGGTCCGAGTCCACTTTCCAACATTTCATCGCATGGTTAACAAGCCCATGCGATGCGCGAGCAAGGCCGCCGAGAGCGCGTCCGCACGTCTCTGTGCGGACGCCAAAGCAGAAACTACAGCAGCTGACGCCTCATCGGTTGCTGAAGCGACCCAGCCTGTGTCAATTGGTGATGCAGGCGCTGGTCATGAAGACACTCGTGTCTTCACAGAGTACGAGCTCGGTGTCTCATACTCTCCTGATACGGAAGACGGATCCTTATCGACGGTGATCGAATCCAAGCCGCCTGCCAAGCGTGGCATGGATGATGCTTTGCGTCGTAGCTTCTTTGGTTCATCTGATGAATCAGATGAATTATCGCCAAAGCGAAGGCGCTCGAGGTCGCAAGACTCGGGCGCTAACAGTGGTGTCGGTTCTCCTATGGACACCACTTCGCAACGAGGTGCCAGTCCATCTGTCGGCACGTCGCAGGAAGAGCGGGACCGCAATGTCTTGCGTCTCGCTCCTGAGAAGAAGGCATGGATGCCTCCCAAAGCCGTCATGGATCACTTGTCGGCGACGACGAGTGATCGTTATCGAACACGATTGTTCGATTCGTCAAGGACCCATCACCTTGACCCCAGCGCGAAAAACTATCGCGCTGAGAATGAATTCTTCATCGATGCTTTCTTTAGACATCGATGATACAGCGGGAATCACAAACGTGATGGTCCCTCACTACTTCAGGCGTGGAACGCCTACATCCATAACCTTGAGGATGTAGATCGTGACGCTTGGAACGATAAACTTATCAAAGCTCGTGATAAGTTTGAAAAGCGAACCCCGACAGGTGCACGCTACAAGCTGCATCGTCTGTCAAGGGAGATAGGATTACCATGCCTCTCATGGGGAGACTCGTGCCCATGTTTTGTGAAGAACTCTGCACGAGCACCTAAGGAGGCTTACCTCCTTACCAGCCCGTGGTGGCGCGTACGTATCTCTACTGAGATGTACGAAGGGATTGACAACCTGAAATACCTTTACGACCGTGCCGGGAAGACGTTATCCGGCGGTTCTGCGGCACAGGATGTGCCGCGTCGTACTGCTCAACCAGACCCAGTACGTCGATCATCAGTTGGGAGCGGGGCTCCCAAGTATCCCAGGATGGGGGATAGCCGCGCCACCGGACGAGATAACTCGTCCGACTTCCGTTCACGTCGCGGTGGTTCAACAGCTGCTCAACTAGATAGTGCTGGCCACCGCGAGAGTCCTCTAATGGAGGTGGAGGAGGAGGAAAGACGCTCTCCACACGATCATGTGGATCAGTGTGTTCCCGAGAGCTTCTTTGATCGCGTAACGCAAGGGTTACGCAACGATCTCGAACATGAGCGGGACAGGCGTCTCCAAATGGCGGACACTGTCTTGAAGCATCGAGCTGAGTTTGCTATTGCTCAGCTTGAGAACGAGAGAGCTCTGACATCCCTTCATGACGAGCTAAGGGTAGCTCGTGGGATTGTTGATCGGTCTCGGGATGAGATAGCTGCGCTTCAGACCCTTGTCGATGCCCACCATCGGGAGCACAAGGCTCTCTGCGAGATGCTTGAGCGCAAGGGCGTTCTTCATCGGAAGAAGCAGCGTACTGATGGTACGGCTTAAGCCGACCAACGTAAAACGTGGGATGCGTTCGCATCTTACGTGGTAACTCGATCGTGTTTGCATTGCCCAGGCGGTACAATACACGAAATGGGCCGATGTACTTGGGTAGTAGTTTACTGCTACCCAAGTTAGTCACTACATGCTTTGGTAGATTAACCGTAGACGGTAGGACTAAGTCACCTTTATCAAATGAAAGAGTGCTTGCCCTTCCATTCTTGTCAGCGTTTTGCTTTTGCTTATCCACCGCTTCGGCGATGGAGTCTTGCACAAAACGGACTAATGTTTCACGAGCCAGTATGAACTCATCTGATGACTCGTTAGCTTCAGTGCGCTGTGAGCGCACTGCAGCACCAGCAATCTTTTCTTCAGTGAGGGCTTCCGCACTCTCACTGGCATCATCTTCTTCGATATCGATGTTATCGATATCGGCATCAAACGCAATGACCTCTTCGTCAGAGCGTGATGAGCGTGAACCAAATCGGTTTTTGCTCGCGCGAGTCTTTCCCCCCCTTAAACCATGGTTACACTCTAGTAAGGTGGGTACACGCGGATGGCGTAAGCCATTCACGTAAACCATTGTATGTGTCGTGGACGCATGCAACGAGTTGTTAATAGCAAACTCTACCATTGGCAAAAACCCACTCCAACTCTTAAAGGAGTGTACGTATCCTCGAAGTATCTCTGCAAGGACACGATTGGCACGTTCCGTCGGACCATCTGACTCTGGATGATCAGATGTCGACATCTTCAAGCGCGTTCCGAGTGATTTGAACACGGAACGCCAGAAATCAGCAGTGAATCGTGGATCTCTGTCTGATACGAATTCACGGGGCAACCCATGAAGTCGGAAGATGGTGTCAATAAAGACACAAGCACAACCACTTGCCGTGATTGTCTCTGGTACAGCCACAAGGTGTGCCATTTTGCCGAATCTGTCAAGAAATACGAGAATACCCGTATTCCCGTGTGCGTCTTTGGGTAACCCGAAGACGAAATCCATTGCGATGGATTCCCAGCACTCAGCCGGGACCGGTAGAGGCAGTAAAGGTGCACGCAGTGAAGGACTTGACTTCACTCGTTGGCAGACTTCGCATGCGCGAACATACTTTCGCACAAACTGATACTGGCGGGGCCAGTAAAAGTCTCGATTCACCGTGAGATATGTTTTCTCCCGGCCACGATGTCCTCCTACAGGAGCATCGTGATACTCAAACATGATCCGAAAACGCAGATCAGTATCATCTGGAACGACAACACGTGGTGTGTCACCAGAAACGGCTGTGTAATACAGTAAACCGTTGCGAGTAGTGTATCGATCTGATGCAGATCGATACGCAGACGATAATCGTTTCAACGATTCTCGAGATGGCTGTGAGAGATGTGTCAACAACTTCACAATCTCACCATCTTGGGCTTATGCCCGCCTCACATCATCATACAACGTTGTAGATGGGACTGAGGACGTCATAACCGCTACAGTGACTGTCTCACTGTTGGGTTTCACGACTGGTTCAAAGTCGGGACGACGTGAGAGTGCATCAGCGACGACATTAAGTCGTCCTGGTTTGTACTCGACCGTAAAGTTGTATTCTGCAAAGAATGACAACCACCGCGCCATTCGTTGTGAAAGGTGCGGGCTGTTCACTGCCGTGCGTAATGACGCATGGTCAGTGTAAACAATGAAGGTTCTATCTCCTAATAGATAGACTCTGAACTTCGAGAAGGGTCTATCTCCTAATAGATAAACTCTGAACTTCGCGAGTGCTTACTTCATAGCAAGTAGCTCCTTGTCATGCACTGGATAGTTCCGATCAGCTGGTTGCAGCTGACGCGACTGATAGCAGACGACGCGTTCAACGCCTTCTAGGTCGTACTGCATTAATGAACAGCCGATTGCGAAATCGCTGGCATCACAGACCACATGAAATGGCCTGTCCTGATCGGCTATTGCTAGGACTGGGGATTGTTGAAGCTCTGCTTGATACCATCAAAGGAGCGCTGACATTCAGCGTTCCATAACCACCTCTCGTTCTTTTTCAACAAACGAGAGAGGTGCACAGTCATCTCGGCGTAATTGCGTGAATACTAATGCAAATACGCCGCTAGCCCAAGGAATTTTTGAAGACCTTTGACATCAACCGGCACAGGCCAGTCGGTGATCGCCTTGATCTTTTCGGGATCAGGACGTACACCGTTCTTACCAACGATGCACCCAAGAAGTGGTATTTCGCTTGCTGCAAATATACACTTCTTGAGGTTTGCATACAATTGATGCTTTCGCATGATTGTAAGAACCTGTCGGACGTGGTACCTGTGAACCTCAACGTCCGACTTTCCATCCATAGCTCGACTATGGATGAATACGCCATCGAAATAACTCGGCGCAAATCTCGTACTCGTCTCAACAGATGTGATACGCATCTGTTGAACGTGGCAGGGGCATTACTAGGCCCTTGTGGCATTACTAGCCATTCCCAGAGCATGCCGCTAGGCGTGCTAACTGCGGTATAGGGTATATCCCGTTCCCGCATAAGGATTTGATAGAAGCCATCCATCAAATCCATGGACGCAAAGATGGTACTCTTTGACATACCATCAATGATTACGTCCTTCCTCGGTATCGGCGTCTGAGCCGGTACCGTTGCATCATTCAACTTGTTAAATGCATGCACTATCCGCCACCCTCCTGTTGCTTTTCGCACACAGAAGGTCGGAGAGCTATGTAGGGAAGTTGATCCCCTCACATGGCCCGCAGCTAAACGATCGGCAAAGAACTTGTCGATCGCAAATACTTGTTCACGAGGCAGTGGCCACTGCTTCATGACACAGTACTTCGAGCCTGGTTTAAGCTCGACCTCGTGTTGAATACCTTTATCCTTCGGTAATTTGCACGGAACAGTTTCAGGGAATACATCCTTGAATTCAACCAAATCTTCATAGAGAGGATTTGTCTTGAGCGATTCCCATGATTGAGAGTCACATCGCTCAACTCGTGTCTTTTCATCCAGGACACTCTCGTCCATAGATGAACTACTGAGAACTCTCGTTCTCAGTAAACACTGTGTTGCTGACCTTATGTCGGCTACACACTCGTCGTCAGCGACGAGTACGCAGATCTGCTTGACTTTGCCACTACGCAGATCACGCAAGAACCTTTTATGTTCGAGCGTTGGCAACTGAGTGATCTCCGAAGTTAACTTCGGAGGCGCAATCAGATCAAGTGTGTAAGCGCCTACACATGATCCGTTATTGACTATGACATTCAATGTCTCTGTCATTTCCTGGGGACTAATTCCCTCAGGCTTCGAAGGAATTATTCCTTCGTCTTCCCGGGGACTTATTCCCGCGGGTTTCGGGGAACTTATTTCCGCCGTATTTGTAATCTTGGGACTTATTCCCTTAACTTCCTCTAGCTGGGGTTGCGCAACCACAGCGAGATCCTCTACGAAAGACTCTCCAGTCGATCTAGGATTATCGTTTCGCTTAACCTGAGCGATCGATTGTTTCTCTTCTAGATGTCCCCCTCTAGGGATACATCTTTGTCCCAGTCCACCCGACTTATTCGAGTGGTGGACCTTCGGCGCAGCCTGTGTTTCCTCACAGCCGCCGGAACTTTGCTCCGATGTGTAACTGTTTGGTACACTAAGGTTTTGTGCAGTCGTACTAACGACCGTACCACAAGTGAGGCCATCGCACTCACTCGTAGTACATCCACACGCTTGTGGACTCTCCAAAACGTTCATCAGATGGCCATCTGATGAACAAGCGGCAGGCATCGTTACTGTTCGATGTTGCCAGTTTACCCGTGGTTCGTACCTTCTGAGCCACGATATTCCAAGGATGACATCAAATTTGTCATCCAAATCCAATACGATACAGTCATCATCATATTGGGTATCTTCTAGCGTATAGTGGATCTTCACTATACGCTTCATGACGGTTACGGATGCGCCTGTCGCAAGACGTACCGTCATCCTCGTAGGAGGTGTGTCACATTCACTGAACTCAAAGTGACCATCTTCTAGCGATTGGCGTTGCACAAAATTGTTGGACGCCCCACAATCGACTAGAGCTCGAAGGGACAACTTATTTGTCACTTCGAGTTTCAAGGTAATGAGTGAGATCTCATTACCTAGAGCAGCAACACACAACGTTTTTGTGTTGGGAGCAATCTACATCGAGAGGCCTACAAATACTCTTGACGTTGCTGGACCAGTAGGGTGCTCCGCACCTACTGATCCTGTCCGTTTTTTGACGGTCCATCCCGTTGTCGTGTCTTTTCACCAACAGCGGACCTGCGTCCCTGCCCCTTTCTGATGGGTGGACGGTCACCACACCCAGTGTTGCGAGACACTGGACGAGGGGCACTACACTCGTAAGCGTAGTGTCCTGTCTTTTGACATCTGTTGCATCTCTGCAACTTCTTGTAGCCTGTAGAGCGAGTCTTCTCGCTCTCTACATAACAGAGTTCCATCGGCTATGGACCTCCGTTGTCATATCGTCTCGGTTGACGATATGATGTCGAGCTGGCGCGAGCCTGTCTCAGACTGAAGTCTTCCTGCTCCGCAATGGAAATGGCTTGTTCTAGTGAATCTAGTTCAAGCCGGAACAGGTGAGTCTTGACGGGACCGTCCTCAAGACCCTGCATGAACACCGAAACCAACGTGTGTTCATCCACCGGATTGGAACTTATACAACTCGTGAGATGTCGTATATGTTGAGCGTAAGCGTGCACATCACGCTTACCCTGCTTGAGCTTCAAGAGTTCGGTTCGAGCCCTGAACTCAGCTCTAGGCGGTTCAAACGTTTGTCTGAGCCGCGACTTGAAGACTTCCAACGACCCAAACGCATATGGGTCGTGCAACTTGAGCCCCAGTGCCCAAGTCTTGGCACGTCTTGCCAGATTTGACTGGGCAAATGCAACTAGCATTTCCCCGTCGTCGATGCGACGCGCCCTTATGGCGTCATCCAATTCGACAAACCATCTCATGAGGGAGTCCTCTTCGACCCCCCTATACTTGGAGATGTCAATCTTCAAGGTTTCGGGTCGACGCGAGTGCATCGACCCACCAGCAGCAGCCTGCTGCTGCTGTCTCAACAGACCAAACTGTTGAGCACCCTGTCCTCTCAACAACTCTGCTTGTTGAGAACCTTGTTGGTGAAGCAAGGCTACTTTCTCGCGTTCTGCGTCAAGTTCATTTTGAATGAACTTGGCGATAGTAGCATGTTGGGCATCTCTATTGAGAGACTCTAGCATGACGCTAACAGCATGGATGCCCATGGTTGAACCCATTCGTTCAACCGCATCCCATTCGACATCACTCAAATGGGAGTAGCCGTCACACGTAGCGTGAAAGCTTTGGTCATCTTCATCCTCCAACATATTCATGTTAGATGTGAACGTGGTCCTTGGACGGACTACGAAGTGCTACCAGGTGTAACGGGGCACCCTGAAGCTTGTACTGGTGACAGTACAAGGTACTTATTCTGATGACAGAATAAGGCGGTGCCTCGAAACTTCACGTAAACTCGTACGTGCAGAGGAAGACGGTAAGAAGAAGCGAGTACTTGGTTAAAGTAAAAAGTAGAACTGTATTTTTCCTAGTTAATGTCTGTTAATAAATCCCTATTTATCTTCATCTAACTATGTCTGAATACAAATGTGAAAATCAACCATCTGCTCACCACTCATTGCGTGCGTCTGTCGTGGCGCGTCTTCTTTGGTTGATGTAATGGCCTATATCAACCAATTAGGAACTACTCGTAAGTGCTGCAGAATATTTGTCCTTATGACAAAATTCTGAGAATTTAACTCTTATAGTTGTGTTCTATTAACAATTTCTTATAAATTGTTATGTAACGATTCACCCCGTTACATCACCCCCCCCTTAACCATCAGTCACTTTAGTGACTGATTGACTAAATGGGTACTCGTCCCAAATCAGTTGGGACAGGTTTGCACTTGCTGGTCCGAGTCCACTTTCCAGCAGTTCATCGCATGGTTAACAAGCCCATGCGATGCGCGAGCAAGGCCGCCGAGAGCGCGTCCGCACGTCTCTGTGCGGACGCCGAAGCAGAAACCGCAGCAACTGATATCTCATCGGTTGCTGAAGCGACTCAGCCTGTGTCACCTGGTGATGCAGGCTCTCGTCATGAAGACACTCATGCCTTCACAGAGTATGAGCTCGTGTCTCATACTCTCCTGATACGGAAGATGGATCTGTATCGACGGCGATCGGTACCAAGCCGCCTGCCAAGCGTGGCATGGATGACGCAATGCGTCGTAGCTTCTTTGGTTCATCTGATGAATTAGATGAACCATCGCCGAAGCGAAGGCGCTCGAAGTCGCAAGACTCGGGCGCTAATAGTGGTGTCGGTTCTCCTATTGACACCACTTCGCAGCGAGGTGCCAGTCCATCTGTCGGCACGTCGCAGGAAGAGCGGGACCGCAATGTCTTGCGTCTCGCTCCTGAGAAGAAGGCATGGATGCCTCCCAAAGCCGTCATGGATCACTTGTCGTCGCCGACAAGTGATCGTTATCGAACACGATTGTTCGATTCGTCAAGGATCCATCACCTTGACCCCAGTGCGAAAAACTGTCGCGCTGAACATGAGTTCTTCATCGATGCTTTCTTTAGACATCAATGGTACAGTTAGAATCACAAACGTGATGGTCCCTCACTGCTTCAAGCGTGGAACGCTTACATCCACAACCTTGAGGATGTAGATCGTGACGTTTGGAACGACAAACTCATCAAAGCTCGTGATAAGTTTGAAAAGCGAACCCCGACAGGTGCACGCTACAAGCTGCATCGTCTGTCAAGGGAGAAAGGATTACCATGCCTCTCATGGGGAGACTCGTGCCCATGTTTTGTGAACAACTCTGCACGAGCACCTAAGGAGGCTTACCTTCTTACCAGCCCGTGGTGGCGCGTACGTATCTCTACCAAGATGTACGAAGGGATTGACAACCTGAAATACCTTTACGACCGTGCCGGGAAGACTTTCTCCGGTGGTCCTTCTGCGGCACAGGATGTGCCGCGTCGTACTGCTCAACCAGACCCAGTACGTCGATCATCAGTTGGGAGCGGGACTCCCAAGAATCCCAGGACGGGGGATAGCCGCGCCACCGGACGAGATAACTCGTCCGACGTCCGTTCACGTCGCGGTGGTTCAACAGCTGCTCAACTAGATAGTGCTGGCCACCGCGAGAGTTCTATAATGGAGGTGAAGGAGGAGGAAAGACGCTCTCCACACGATCATGTGGATCGGTGTGTTCCCGAGAGCTTCTTTAATCGCGTAACGCAAGGGTTACGCAACGATCTCGAACATGAGCGAAACAGGCGTCTCCAAATGGCGGACTCTGCCTTGAAGCATCGAGCCGAGTTTGCTTTTGCTCAGCTTGAGAACGAAAGAGCTCTGACATCTCTTCGTGACGAGCTAAGGGTAGATCGTGGGATTGTTGATCGGTCTCGGGATGAGATAAATGCTCTTCAGACCCTTGTCGATGCCCATCATCGGGAGCACAAGGCTCTCTGCGAGATGCTTGAGCGCAAGGGCGTTCTTCATCGGAAGAAGCAGCGTACTGATGGTACGGCTTAAGCCGACCAACGTAAAAAGTGGGATGCGTTCGCATCTTACGTGGCAACTCGATCGTGTTTGCATTGCCTAGGCGGTACAATACACGAAATGGGCCGATGTACTTGGGTAGTAGTTTACTGCTACCCAAGTTAGTCACTACATGCTTTGGTAGGTTAACCGTAGACAGTAGGACTAAGTCACCTTTATCAAATGAAAGAGTGCTTGCCCTTCCATTCTTGTCAGCGTTTCGCTTTTGCTTATCCACCGCTTCGGCGATGGAGTCTTGCACAAAACGGACTACCGTTTCACGAGCCAGTATGAACTCATCTGATGACTCGTTAGCTTCAGTGCGCTGTGAGCGCACTGCTGCAACAGCAACCTTTTCTTCAGTGAGGGCTTCCGCGCTCTCACTGGCATCATCTTCTTCGATATCGATGTTATCGATATCGGCATCAAACGCAGTGACCTCTTCGTCAGAGCGTGATGAGCGCGAACCAAATCGGTTTTTGCTCACGCGAGACCCTCCCCCCCTTAAACCAGAGTTACACTCTAGTAAGGTGGGTACACGCGGATGGCGCAAGCCATTCACGTAAACCATTGTATGTGTCGTGGACGCATGCACCGAGTTGTTAATAGCAAACTCTACCATTGGCAAAAACCCACTCCAACTCTTAAAGGAGTGTACGTATCCTCGAAGTATCTCTGCAAGGACACGATTGGCACGTTCCGTCGGACCATCTGACTCTGGATGATCAGATGTCGACATCTTCAAGCGCGTTCCGAGTGATTTGAACACGGAACGCCAGAAATCAGCAGTGAATCGTGGATCTCTGTCTGATACGAGTTCACGGGGCAACTTATGAAGTCGGAAGATGGTGTCAATAAAGACACAAGCACAACCACTTGCCGTGATTGACTCTGGTACAGCCACAAGGTGTACCATTTTGCTGAATCTGTCAACGAATACGAGAATACCCGTATTCCCGTGTGCGTCTTTGGGTAACCCGAAGACAAAATCCATTGAGATGGATTCCCAGCACTCAGCCGGGACCGGTAGAGGCAGTAAAGGTGCACGCAGTGAAGGACTTGACTTCACTCGTTGGCAGACTTCGCATGCGCGAACATACTTTCGCACAAACTGATACTGGCGGGGCCAGTAAAAGTCTCGATTCACCGTGAGATATGTTTTCTCTCGGCCACGATGTCCTCCTATAGGAGCATCGTGATACTCGAACATGATCCGAAAACGCAGATCAGTATCATCTGGAATGACAACACGTGGTGTGTCACCAGAAACGGCAGCATAATACAATAAACCATTGCGAGTAGTGTATCGATCTGATGCAGATCGATACGCAGACTACAATCATTTCAACGATTCTCGAGATGGCTGTGAGAGATGTGTCAACAACTTCACAATCTCACCATCTTGGGCGTATGACCGCCTCACATCATCATACAATGTTGTAGATGGGACTGAGGACGTCATAACCGCAACAGTGACTGTCTCACTGTTGGGTTTCGCGACTGTTTCAAAGTCGGGACGACGTGAGAGTGCATCAGCGACGACATTAAGTCGTCCTGGTTTGTACTCGACCGTAAAGTTGTATTCCGCAAAGAATGACAACCACCGCGCCATTCGTTGTGAAAGGTGCGGGCTGTTTACGGCCGTGCGTAATGACGCATGGTCAGTGTAAACAATGAAGGTTCTATCTCCTAATAGATAGACTCTGAACTTCGCGAGTGCTTACTTCATAGCAAGTAGCTCCTTGTCATGCACTGGATAGTTCTGATCAGCTGGTTGCAGCTGACGCGACTGATAGCAGACGACGCGTTCAACGCCTTCTAGGTCGTACTGCATTAATGAACAGCCGATTGCGAAATCGCTGGCATCACAGACCACATGAAATGGCCTGTCCTGATCGGCTATTGCTAGGACTGGGGATTGTATCAAGGAGCGCTGACATTCAGCGTTCCATAACCACCTCTCTCGTTCTTTTTCAACAAACGAGAGAGGTGCACAGTCATCTCGGCGTAATTGCGTGAATACTAATGCAAATACGCCGCTAGCCCAAGGAATTTTCGAAGACCTTTGACATCAACCGGCACAGGCCAGTCGGTGATCGCCTTGATCTTTTCGGGATCAGGACGTACACCGCTCTTACCAACGATGCACCCAAGAAGTGGTATTTCGCTTGCTGCAAATATACACTTCTTGAGGTTTGCATACAATTGATGCTTTCGCATGATTGTAAGAACCTGTCGGACGTGGTACCTGTGAACCTCAACGTCCGACTTTCCATCCATAGCTCGACTATGGATGAATACGTCATCGAAATAACTCGGCGCGAATCATCGTACTGGTCTCAACAGATGTGATACGCATCTGTTGAACGTGGCAGGGGCATTACTAGGCCCTTGTGGCATTACTAGCCATTCCCAGAGCATGCCGCTAGGCGTGCTAACTGCGGTATAGGGTATATCCCGTTCTCGCATAAGGATTTGATAGAAGCCATCCATCAAATCCATGGACGCAAAGATGGTACTCTTTGACATACCATCAATGATTACGTCCTTCCTCGGTATCGGTGTCTGAGCCGGTACCGTTGCAGCATTCAACTTGTGGAACGCGTGCACTATCCGCCACCCTCCTGCTGTTTTTCGCACACAGAAGGTCGAAGAGATATGTGGGGAAGTTGATTCCCTCACATGGCCCGCAGCTAAACGATCGGCAAAGAACTTGTCGATCGCAAGTACTTGTTCACGAGGCAGTGGCCACTGCTTCATGACACAGTACTTCGAGCCTGGTTTAAGCTCGACCTCGTGTCGAATACCTTTATCCTTCGGTAATTCGCACGGAACAGTTTCAGGGAATACATCCTTGAATTCAACCAAATCTTCATAGAGAGGATTTGTCTTGAGCGATTCCCATGACTGGGAGTCACATCGCTCAACTCGTGTCTTTTCATCCAGGACACTCTCGTCCATAGATGAACTACTGAGAACTCTCTCGTTCTCAGTAAACACTGTGTTGCTGACCTTATGTCGGCTACACACTCGTCGTCAGCGACGAGTACGCAGATCTGCTTGACTTTGCCACTACGCAGATCACGCAAGAACCTTTTATGCTCGAGCGTTGGCAACTGAGTGATCTCCGAAGTTAACTTCGGAGGCGCAATCAGATCAAGTGTATAAGCGCCTACACTTGATCCGTTATTGACTATGACATTCAATGTCTCTGTCATTTCCTGGGGACTTATTCCCTCAGGCTTCGAAGGACTTATTCCTTCGTCTTCCCGGGGACTTATTCCCGCGGGTTTCGGGGAACTTATTTCCGCCGTATTTGTAATCTTGGGACTTATTCCCTTAACTTCCTCTAGCTGGGGTTGCGCAACCACAGCGAGATCCTCTACGAAAGACTCTCCAGTCGATCTAGGATTATCGTTTCGCTTAACCTGAGCGATCGATTGTTTCTCTTCTAGATGTCCCCCTCTAGGGATACATCTTTGTCCCAGTCCACCCGACTTATTCGAGTGGTGGACCTTCGGCGCAGCCTGTGTTTCCTCACAGCCGCCGGAACTTTGCTCCGAAGTGTAACTGTTTGTTACACTAAGGTTTTGTGCAGTCGTACTAACGACCGTACCACAAGTGAGGCCATCGCACTCACTCGTAGCACATCCAAGCGCTTGTGGACGCTCCAAAACGTTCATCAGATGTCCATTTGATGAACAAGCGGCAGGCATCGTTACTTTTCGATGTTGCCAGTTTACCCGCGGTTCGTACCTTCTGAGCCACGGTATTCCAAGGATGACATCAAATTTGTCATCCAAATCCAATACGATACAGTCATCATCATATTGGGTATCTTCTAGCGTATAGTGGATCTTCACTATACGCTTCATGACGGTTACGGATGCGCCTGTCGCAAGACGTACCGTCATCCTCGTAGGAGGTGTGTCACATTCACTGAACTTAAAGTGACTATCTTCTAGCGATTGGCGTCGCACAAAATTGTTGGACGCCCCACAATCGACTAGAGCTCGAAGGGACAACTTATTTGTCACTTCGAGTTTCAAGGTAATGAGTGAGATCTCATTACCTAGAGCAGCAACACACAACGTTTTTGTGTTGGGAGCAATCTACATCGAGAGGCCTACAAATACTCTTGACGTTGCTGGACCAGTAGGGTGCTCCGCACCTACTGATCCTGTCCGTTTTTTGACGGTCCATCCCGTTGTCGTGTCTTTGCACCAACAGCGGACCTGCGTCCCTGCCCCTTTCTCATGGGTGGACGGTCACCACACCCAGTGTTGCGAGGCACTGGGCAAGGGGCACTACACTCGTAAGCGTGGTGTCCTGTCTTCTGACATCTGTTGCATTTCTGCAACTTCTTGTAGTCTGTAGAGCGAGCCTTCTCGCTCTCTACATAACAGAGTTCCATCGGCTCTGGACCTCCGTTGTCATATCGTCTCGGTTGACGATATGATGTCGAGCTGGCGCGAGCCTGTCTCAGACTGAAGTCTTCCTGCTCCGCAATGGAAATGGCTTGTTCTAGTGAATCTAGTTCAAGCCGGAACAGGTGAGTCTTGACGGGACCATCCGCAAGACCCTGCATGAACACCGAAACCAACGTGTGTTCATCCACCGGATTGGAACTTATACAACTCGTGAGATGTCGTATATGTTGAGCGTAAGCGTGCACATCACGCTTACCCTGCTTGAGCTTCAAGAGTTCGGTTCGAGCCCTGAACTCAGCTCTAGGCGGTTCAAACGTTTGTCTGAGCCGCGACTTGAAGACTTCCAACGACCCAAACGCATATGGGTCGTGCAACTTGAGCCCCAGTGCCCAAGTCTTGGCACGTCTTGCCAGATTTGACAGGGCAAATGCAACTAGCATTTCCCCGTCGTCGATGCGACGCGCCCTTATGGCGTCATCCAATTCGACAAACCATCTCAAGAGGGAGTCTTCTTCGACCCCCCTATACTTGGAGATGTCAATCTTCAAGGTTTTGGGTCGACGCGAGTGCATCGACCCACCAGCAGCAGCCTGCTGCTGTCTCAACAGACCAAACTGTTGAGCACCCTGTCCTCTCAACAACTCTGCTTGTTGAGAACCTTGTTGGTGAAGCAAGGCTACTTTCTCGCGTTCTGCGTCAAGTTCATTTTGAATGAACTTGGCGATAGTAGCATGTTGGGCATCTCTATTGAGAGACTCTAGCATGACGCTAACAGCATGGATGCCCATGGTTGAACCCATTCGTTCAACCGCATCCCATTCGACATCGCAAAAATGGGAGTAGCCGTCACGCGTAGCGTGAAAGCTCTGGTCATCTTCATCATCCAACATATTCATGTTGGATGTGAACGCGGTCCTTGGACGGACTACGAAGTGCTACCAGGTGTAACGGGGCACCCTGAAGCTTGTACTGGTGACAGTACAAGGTACTTATTCTGATGACAGAATAAGGCGGTGCCTCGTAACTTCACGTACACTCGTACGTGCAGAGGAAGACGGTAAGAAGAAGCGAGTACTTGGTTAAAGTAAAAAGTAGAACTGTATTTTTCCTAGTTAATGTCTGTTAATAAATCCCTATTTATCTTCATCTAACTATGTCTAAATACAAATGTGTAAACCAACTATCTGCTCACCACTCATTGCGTGCGTCTGTCGTGGCGCGTCTTCGTTTGTTGATATAATGGCCTACATCAACCAATCAGGAACTACTCGTAAGTGCTGCAGAATATTTGTTCTTATGACAAAATTCTGAGAATTTAACTCTTATAGTTATATTCTATTAACAATTTCTTATAAATTGTTATGTAACGATTCACCCCGTTACAGACAAAGGGTGCCGCGTTAAACTTTTTTTGTGTACATTCTAGTTTTGTATACTCAGATACAGAGTTTCCCCTTCAAAGATGCTGTACGAGCATCCAATCGACCACCAGATGGCCCTGGCCTACCCGCAGCAGCTTGTCATTAGCCTAGGTTTCGCGCGCAGTTACGTCCGCGACCTTGGGTATTAACGTGCTTGGAATCGTGAGGTAAACGAGTCAGTAACCCTCGGCTAGTATGCGTTGACAGAGCGAATTGATACCAGTCAGTCGTGGCTTCTTGCTGTCATTCCCGTCGCTAATTACCGGTGATGTCGTGGTTCCGAACGGTTTGTGCCACTGATATTTACAATCATACTATTACTCTATACTTAGAGTTTGTATGCCAATGTGTACGATTTTACTTGTCGCAGTGGCCAAAGTAGCTATAAAAATGTGAGGTCATTATGGTCTACAAATCGCGATCGTTAACACACACAAAGTGTTGTCCACCTATAGAATGCACCTCAAATCTCCATAGCACCTGTTAACTCGTAAAACTGACTGAGCAGTGGATAAATGTGGGCGTACAATATTACCTGGCATCGAGTTGTCTCCGGTACAATTATCATCATGTCCTCCTGGTTCCCAGATGAAGCGCTGCGGCTCGTAGAGGCTCGCAATCGCCGAGAAGTCGCAGCCTTCAGCGCCCTCATCACGTCCCACCAGCAGCTGCTGTTCCGGCCTTTGACTTCCTCTTCTCTGGGTGCGTCGATGCCTCTCGCCTCGGCGCAGGAACAAGCAGACGCAGCCGCGCAGAGATACCTGGCAACCATCCAGCGACTGGAGCGCGAAGTGGCGGACAAGAACGCGCAGCTGGCGAGCTACGCGGGTCGCCAGCTGGAGATCGTGAGTGAGAGCAAGATGCTGCTGCAGGAGCGTGACCAGTGGGAGCAGCGACTGCAGCTGGCAACGAGGAAGTTGGAGGACGAGACGCTGTTGAGTTTGGAGAAGGACAAGGCGCTCCAGGAGCTGGACGCGGCGCTGTCAGTTCTTCGAGAAGAGCTCTTGAGACAGAGGAGTTTGTTGGAGAAGAGTGAGATGGAGACCGACCGACTCAGGAAGCAGAACGCGGAGCTCGAGACGCAGGTGCAGGAGAAGAGCGCGCTGCTTCATGAATGGATTCAAACCACGAGTGGAGAGAGAGAGGGAGAGGCGCCTTCATCTGCATCAGAAGCTAGGAAAACACAGGAGAGATCCGAGAGCATGACTCAGTTGCTCGATGAAAGTGGAGGCTCGAGTCAAAGCGGTCCGAGAGCCACGTTGATCACTCAAACTACACACTCCATCCGCGCCCATGCGACGGAAGTGAACTCAGTCTGTTTTAGTGCGTCCGGCAAGATATTATTTAGTGGCAGCAGTGATGGTACGGTGAGAGCGTGGGAAGCGGAAGCAGGGTCGTCTTCCGCCCCAAGAGCGCTGGGGGAATATAGAGGCGTGGGGACTGCGCATCCGTTGCTGTGCGTGCGCGCGTCGGAGGACGGCGCGCTAGTGCTGGGTACCGGATGTGATCGTAAGTGCTTTGTGTGGCGAGTGGGCACAGGACGTGTCATGCAGACATTGACGGGGCACAAGGGCAAAGTCTTGGCTGCTGAGTTCTCGCCTGTGTCGCCCAATGAAGTGCTCACAGGCTCGTCCGACCGCAGTTTGCGCGTGTGGGATGTGCTACGAGGAGTGCGACTGCAGACTATTAGCTGCGTGTCCAGCTGCAACGATGTTGCTGCACGTTCAGGAGCTGACGCGGGCTTTGTGCAATTCGCAAGTGCTCATCAAGACGGCGCTGTTCGGTTTTGGGACACGAGGACGCGACATTGCGTGCAGGAGTTGCACGGTCTTCACACGGACCAAGCAACTTCTGTGAGTTTTGGTGGCAACGAGCTACTCACGAATTCCCGGGACCACTCTCTGTGCGTCGTTGATCCACGCACATACGGCGTGCTGCGTAAGCTGCGTCACGACGACTACAAGTGTGGGTTCGACTGGGGCCAAGCTTCGCTCAGTCCGGACGGCCACTACGCTCTGGCCGGTGGGGCATCCGGAGTCCTCTTTGTCTGGAATGCTCGTAACGGCAAAGTCGAACAGCAGCTCAAGTCGGGTCCGAATGGTCACCACGGAGCTGTTGCGTGTTGTGTATGGCGTCCAGATGGTCAAGGCGCTGCGTCGTGCGACAAGAACGGCAGCGTCGTGCTGTGGGAGTAAGTGTCACCGGAAGCAAGGGACTGTCGGGAAATTGCTATGTATTATTGTGCAAGCTAAACGGCGGTCAGTCTAGTCTTTAAGATCGAAGGACGTGCCACAGCCACAGCCGCTGGCTGCGTTGGGGTTTTTGACCACTACAAAGGCGCTGCGGATCAGCTCCTGCTCGAAGTCCACGGTGCTGCCTCGGATCAGCTCCAGCGACTCTTTGTCCACGACGACGCGTCCGCCATGCTGCTCGAAGACCACGTCTTCCTCCGCGTCGGGCGTCGCGTCTTTCTCCAGCTCCAGCACGTACTTGAAGCCCGAGCAGCCGCCGCCTTCCACTGCCACACGCAGCATGAGCTGGTCCGACTTCTGACGCTCCGCAGCCTCAACGAGCTTTCGCGCGGCCGTGGGCGTAATCGAGACGTCAGGGGTACTCGTGTCGTGGCGAGTTACTTGGACGCTGGAGATCCATCGCGACTGGTGACGCAGCAGACGCTGAGCAAAGAACGCGGGTCGGATGTTGAGCATTTTGGACGAAGTGATGAAATATTTCCATACTATTCTGTGCCATTTGTTTGCGGACAGAAAAGTTACGTGAGCTACATGGAATATGATGACTGACTAAAATCCACTTTTTAAGTCTGGTTTGTTTGGTATTTCATCACCACAAACAAGCTATTCTGAGGTATTGACAGTGAGCACTCGCTGCTAAAAACGAAGGTGACAACGACTTTCGGCTACCGCATGTGAAAAGATCATATTTCCTGATGAGCGCCTCCCTCATCGTTACCGATCGCTTCTGTGCTTGATTCTGATCAGTTACTCCTTACTAAGAACGGCTAATCTGAATCTTGAGCAGGAATAAAAATGATGAAAAATATAAGTGCTTTTTCTATCGGTTATAATCATTTGAGTTTAATCATTTTTGGCACATTCCGCCACATAAAAAAATGAAAATCCTCACTTCTATTTCCATCAATTCAGCAGCTTTGTAGTAGTAAAATTGCTGATAGGTTTGTCACGCTGCTTTTTGGGTGACTAGATCTTCTTGTTCGAGTGGTAGTGTAACGGGGTGAATCGTTACATAACAATTTATAAGAAATTGTTAATAGAACATAACTATAAGAGTTATGTTCTCAGAATATTGTCATAAGAACAAATATTCTGTAGCACTTACGAGTAGTTCCTAATTGGTTGATATAGGCCATTATATCAACCAACGAAGACGCGCCACGACAGACGCACGCAATGAGTGGTGAGCAGATAGTTGGTTTATACATTTGTATTTAGACATAGTTAGATGAGGGTAAATAGTGATTTATTAACAGACATTAACTATGATAAATACAGTTCTACTTTTTACTTTAACCAAGTACTCGCTTCTTCTTACCGTCTTCCTCTGCACGTACGAGTGTACGTGAAGTTACGAGGCACCGCCTTATTCTGTCATCAGAATAAGTAGCTTGTACTGTCACCAGTACAAGCTTCAGGGTGCCCCGTTACACCTGGTAGCACTTTGTAGTCCGTCCAAGGACCGCGTTCACATCCAACATGAATATGTTGGATGATGAAGATGACCAAAGCTTTCACGCTACGCGTGACGGCTACTCCCATTTGAGCGATGTCGAATGGGATGCGGTTGAACGAATGGGTTCGACCATGGGCATCCATGCTGTTAGCGTCATGCTAGAGTCTCTCAATAGAGATGCCCAACATGCTACTATCGCCAAGTTCATTCAAAATGAACTTGACGCAGAACGCGAGAAAGTAGCCTTGCTTCACCAACAAGGTTCTCAACAAGCAGAGTTGTTGAGAGAACAAGGTGCTCAACAGTTTGAACTGTTGAGACAGCAGCAGGCTGCTGCTGGCGGGTCGATGCACTCGCGTCGACCCGAGACTTTGAAGATTGACATCTCCAAGTATAGGGGGGTCGAAGAAGACTCCCTCTTGAGATGGTTCGTCGAATTGGATGACGCCATAAGGGCGCGTCGCATCGACGACGGGGATATGCAAGTTGCATTTGCCCAGTCAAATCTGGCAGGACGTGCCAAGACTTGGGCACTGGGGCTCAAGCTGCACGACCCATATGCGTTTGGGTCGTTGGAAGTCTTCAAGTCGCGGCTCAGACAAACGTTTGAACCGCCTAGAGCTGAGTTCAGGGCCCGAACCGAACTCTTGAAGCTCAAGTAGGGTAAGCGTGATGTGCACGCTTACGCGCAACATATCCGACATCTCACGAGCTGTATAAGTTCCAATCCGGTGGATGAACACACGTTGGTTTCGGTGTTCATGCAGGGTCTTGCGGATGGTCCCGTCAAGACTCACCTGTTCCGGCTTGAACTAGATTCACTAGAACAAGCCATTTCCATTGCGGAGCAGGAAGACTTCAGTCTGAGACAGGCTCGCGCCAGCTCGACATCATATCGTCAACCGAGACGATATGAAAACGGAGGTCCAGAGCCGATGAAACTCTGTTCTGTAGAGAGCGAGAAGGCTCGCTCTACAGACTACAAGAAGTTGCAGAGATGCAACAGATGTCAAAAGACAGGACACTACGCTTACGAGTGTAGTGCCCCTCGTCCAGTGTCTCGCGACACTGGGCGTAGTGACCGTCCACCCATGAGAAAGGGGCAGGGACGAGGGTCCGCTGTTGGTGCAAAGACGCAACAACGGGATGGACCGTCAAAAAACGGACAGGATCAGTAGGTGCGGAGCACCCTACTGATCCAGCAACGTCAAGAGAATTTGTAGGCCTCTTGATGAAGGTTGCTCCCAACACACAGACATTGTGCGTTGCTGCTCTAGGTAATGAGGTCGAAATGACGAATAAGTTGTCCCTTCGAGCTCTAGTCGATTGTGGGGCGTCCAACAATTTTGTGCGACGCCAATCGCTAGAAGATGGTCACTTTAAGTTCAGTGAATGTGACACACCTCCTACGAGGATGACGGTACGTCTTGCGACAGGCGCATCCGTAACCGTCATGAAGCGTATAGTGAAGATCCACTATACGCTAGAAGATACCCAATATGATGATGACTGTATCGTATTGGATTTGGATGACAAATTTGATGTCATCCTTGGAATACCGTGGCTCAGAAGGTACGAACCACGGGTAAACTGGCAACATCGAACAGTAACGATGCCTGCCGCTTGTTCATCAAATGGCCATCTGATGAACGTTTTGGAGCGTCCACAAGCGTGTGGATGTACTACGAGTGAGTGCGATGGCCTCACTTGTGGTACGGTCGTTAGTACGACTGCACAAAACCTAAGTGTAACTAATGGTTACACTTCGGAGCAAAGTTCCGGCGGCTGTGAGGAAACACAGGCTGCGCCGAAGGTTCACCACTCGAATAAGTCGAGTGGACCGGGACAAAGATGTATCCCTAGCGGGGAACATCTAGAAGAAAAACAATCGATCGCTCAGGTTAAGCGAAACGATAATCCTAGATCGACTGGAGAGTCTTTCGTAGAGGATATCGCTGTGGTTGCGCAACCCCAGCTAGAGGAAGTTAAGGGAATTAGTCCCAAGATTACAAATACGGCGGAAATAAGTTCCCCGAAACCCGCGGGAATAAGTTCCCGGGAAGACGAAGGAATAAGTCCTTCGAAGCCTGAGGGAATTAGTCCCCAGGAAATGACAGAGACATTGAATGTCATAGTCAATAACGGATCATGTGTAGGCGCTTACACACTTGATCTGATTGCGCCTCCGAAGTTGACTTCGGAGATCACTCAGTTGCCAACGCTCGAACATAAAAGGTTCTTGCGTGATCTGCGTAGTGGCAAAGTCAAGCAGATCTGCGTACTCGTCGCTGACGACGAGTGTGTAGCCGACATAAGGTCAGCAACACAGTGTTTACTGAGAACGAGAGAGATTCAGTAGTTCATCTATGGACGAGAGTGTCCTGGATGAAAAGACACGAGTTGAGCGATGTGACTCTCAATCATGGGAATCGCTCAAGACAAATCCTCTCTATGAAGATTTGGTTGAATTCAAGGATGTATTCCCTGTAACTGTTCCGTGCGAATTACCGAAGGATAAAGGTATTCAACACGAGGTCGAGCTTAAACCAGGCTCGAAGTACTGTGTCATGAAGCAGTGGCCACTGCCTCGTGAACAAGTACTTGCGATCGACAAGTTCTTTGCCGATCGTTTAGCTGCGGGCCATGTGAGGGAATCAACTTCCCCACATAGCTCTCCGACCTTCTGTGTGCGAAAAGCAACAGGAGGGTGGCGGATAGTGCACGCGTTCAACAAATTGAACGCTGCAACGGTACGCGGCTCAGACGCCGATACCGAGGAAGGACGTAATCATTGATGGTATGTCAAAGAGAACCATCCTTTCGTCCATGGATTTGATGGATGGCTTCTATCAAATCCTTATGCGGGAATGGGATATACCCTATACCGCAGTTAGCACGCCTAGCGGCATGCTCTGGGAATGGCTAGTAATGCCACAAGGGCTTAGTAATCCCTCTGCCACGTTCAACAGATGTGTATCACATCTGTTGAGACCAGTACGCGAATTCGCGCCGAGTTATTTCGATAACGTATTCATCCATAGTCGAGCTATGGATGGAAAGTCGGACGTTGAGGTTCACAGGTACCACGTCCGACAGGTTCTTACAATCATGCGAAAGCATCAATTGTATGCAAACCTCAAGAAGCGTATATTTGCAGCAAGCGAAATACCACTTCTTGGGTGCATCGTTGGTAAGAACGGTGTACGTCCTGATCCCAAAAAGATCAAGGCGATCACCGACTGGACTGTGCCGGTTGATGTCAAAGGTCTTCGAAAATTCCTTGGGCTAGCGGCGTATTTGCATAAGTACTCACGCAATTACGCCGAAATGACAGTGCACCTCTCTCGTTTGTTGAAAAAGAACGAGAGGTGGTTATGGAACGCTGAATGTCAACGCTCCTTTGAGGGTATCAAGCAGAGCTTGATACAATCCCCAGTCCTAGCAATAGCCGATCAGGATAGGCCATTTCATGTGGTCTGTGATGCCAGCGATTTCGCAATCGTCTGTGCATTAATGCAGTACGATCTTAAAGGCGTTGAACGCGTCGTCTGCTATCAGTCGCGTCAGCTGCAACCAGCTGAGCGGAACTATCCAGGGCATGACAAGGAACTCCTTGCCATGAAGTATGCACTCGCGAAGTTCAGAGTCTATCTATTAGGAGATAGACCCTTCATTGTTTTCACTGACCATGCGTCATTACGCACGGCAGTGAACAGCCCGCACCTTTCACAACGAATGGCGCGGTGGTTGTTATTCTTTGCAGAATACAACTTTTACGGTCGAGTACAAACCAGGACGACTTAATGTCGTTGCTGATGCACTCTCACGTCGGCCCTACTTTGAACCAGTCGTGAAACCCAACAGTGAGACAGTCACTGTTGCGGTTATGACGTCCTCAGTCCCATCTTCAACGTTGCATGATAATGTGAGGCGGGCGTATGCCCAAGATGGTGAGATGTGAAGTTTTTGACACATCTCTCCCTACCATCTCGAGAATCGTTGATACGATTGTCGTCTGCGTATCGATCTGCATCAGATCGATACACTAATCGTAACGGTTTACTGTATTATACAGCCGTTTCTGGTAACACACCACGTGTTGTCATTCCAGATGATACTGATCTGCGTTTGCGGATCATGTTCGAGTATCACGATGCTCCTATAGGAGGACATCGTGGCCGAGAGAAAACGTATCTCACGGAAGTCGAGACTTTTACTGGCCCCGCCAGTATCAGTTTGTGCGAAAGTATGTTCGCGCATGCGAAGTCTGCCAACGAGTGAAGTCAAGTCCTTCACTGCGTGCACCTTTACAGCCTCTACCGGTTCCGGCTGAGTTCTGGGAATCCATCTCAATGGATTTCGTCTTCGGGTTCCCCAAAGACGCACGCGGGAATACGGGTATTCTCGTATTCGTTGACAGATTCGGCAAAATGGTACACCTTGTGGCTGTACCAGAGACAATCACGGCAAGAGGCTGTGCTTGTGTCTTTTTTGACACCATCTTCCGACTTCATGGGTTGCCCCGTGAACTCGTATCAGACAGAGATCCACGATTCACTGCTGATTTCTGGCGTTCCGTGTTCAAATCACTCGGAACGCGCTTGAAGATGTCAACATCTGATCATCCAGAGTCAGATGGTCAGACGGAACGTGCCAATCGTGTCCTTGCAGAGAAACTTCGAGGATACGTACACTCCTTTAAGAGTTGGAGTGAGTTTTTGCCAATGGTAGAGTTTGCCATTAACAACTCGGTGCATGCGTCCACGACACATACACCGTTTTACGTGAATGGCTTGCGCCATCCGCGTGTACCCACCTTACTAGAGTGTAACTCTGGTTTAAGGGGGGGAGGGACTCGCGCGAGCAAAACCGATTTGGTTCACGCTCATCACGCTCTGAAGAAGAGGTCATTGCGTTTGATGCCGATATCGATAACATCGATATCGAAGAAGATGATGCCAGTGAGAGTGCGGAAGCCCTCACTGAAGAAGATGATCCCAGTGAGAGTGCAGAAGCCCTCACTGAAGAAAAGGTTGATGTTGCTGCAGTGCGCTCACAGCGCACTGAAGCTAACGAGTCATCAGATGAGTTCATGCTGGCTCGTGAAACGGTAGTCCGTTTTGCGCAAGACTCCATCGCCGAAGCGGTGGATAAGCAAAAGCAAAACGCTGACAAGAATGGAAGGGCAACACTCTTTCATTTGATAAAGGTGACTTAGTCCTACTGTCTACGGTTAATCTACTAAAGCATGCAGTGACTAACTTGGGTAGCAGTAAACTTCTACCCAAGTAAATCGGCCCATTTCGTGTATTGCACCGCCTAGGCAATGCATACACGATCGAGTTACCACGTAAGATGCGAACGCATCCCACGTTTTACGTTGGTCGGCTTAAGCCGTACCATCAGTACGCTGCTTCTTCCGATGAAGAACGCCCTTGCGCTCAAGCATCTCGCAGAGAGCCTTGTGCTCCCGATGGTAGGCATCAACAAGGGTCTGAAGAGCAGTTATCTCAGCCCGAGACCGATCAGCAATCCCAAGAGCTACCCTTAGCTCGTCACGAAGAGATGTCAGAGATCTCTCGTTCTCAAGCTGAGCAAAGGAAAACTTAGCTCGATGCTTCGAGGCAGTGTCCACCATTTGGAGACGTCTATTCCGCTCATGTTCGAGATCATCGCGTAACCCTTGCGTTACGCGATCAAAGAAGCTCTCGGGAACACACCGATCCACATGATCGCGTGGAGAGCGTCTTTCCTCCTCCTCCACCTCCATTAGAGGACTCTCGCGGTGGCCAGCGCCATCTAGTTGAGCAGCTGTTGAACCACCGCGACGTGAACGGACGTCGAACGAGTTATCTCGTCCGGTGGCGCGGCTATCCCCCGTCCTGGGACTCTTGGGAGCCCCGCTCCCAACTGATGATCGACGTACTGGGTCTGGTTGAGCAATACGACGCGGCACATCCTATTCCGCAGAAGGACCGCCGGAGAAAGTCTTCCCGGCACGGTCGTAAAGGGATTTCAGGTTGTCAATCCCTTCGTACATCTCAGTAGAGATACGTACGCGCCACCACGGGCTGGTAAGGAGGTAAGCCCCCTTAGGTGCTCGTGCAGAGTTGTTCAAACAACATGGGCACGAGTCTCCCCAAGAGAGGCAGGGTAATCCTTTCTCCCTTGACAGACGATGCAGCTTGTAGCGTGCACCTGTCGGGGTTCGCTTTTCAAACTTATCACGAGCTTTGATAAGTTTGTCGTTCCAAGCGTCACGACCTACATCCCCAAGGTTATGGATGTACGCATTCCACGCCTGAAGCAGTGAGGGACCATCACGCTTGTGATTTCCACTGTACCATCGATGTCTAAAGAAAGCATCGATGAAGAAATCATTCTCAGCGCGATAGTTTTTCGCGCTGGGGTCAAGGTGATGGATCCTTGACGAGCCGAACAATCGTGTTCGATAACGATCACTCGTCGTCGCCGACAAGTGATCCATGACAGATTTAGGAGGCAGCCATGCCTTCTTCTCGGGAGCGAGACGCAAAACATTGCGGTCCCGCTCTTCCTGCGACGTGCCGCCAGAAGTACTGGCACCTCGCTGCGAAGTGGTGTCAATAGGAGACCCGACACCACTATTAGCGCCCGAGTCTCGCGACCTCGAGTGCCTTCGCTTCGGCGACGGTCATCTCATTCGTCAGATGAACCAAAGATGCTACGACTCATAGCATCGTCCATGCCACGCTTGGCAGGCGGCTTAGATTCAATCGCCGTCGGTACAGATCCATCTTCCGTATCAGGAGAGTATGATACACCGAGCTCAAACTCTGTGAAGACATGAGTGTCTTCATGACGAGCGCCTGCATCACCAGGTGACACAGGCTGAGTCGCTTCAGCAACCGATGAGACATCAGTTGCTGTGGTTTCTGCTTCGGCGTCCGCACAGAGACGTGCGGACGCGCTCTCGGCGGCCTTGCTCGCGCATCGCATGGGCTTGTTAACCATGCGATGAGATGTTGGAAAGTGGACGCGGACCAACAAGTGCGAACGCTGTCCCAAATGATTTGGGACGAGTATCCATTTAGTCAATCAGTCACTAAAGTGACTGATGGTTAGGGGGGGGTGATGTAACGGGGTGAATCGTTACATAACAATTTATAAGAAATTGTTAATAGAATATAACTATAAGAGTTATATTCTCAGAATATTGTCATAAGGACAAATATTCTGTAGCACTTACGAGTAGTTCCTAATTGGTTGATATAGGCCATTATATCAACCAACGTAGACGCGCCACGACAGACGCACGCTATAAGTGGTGAGCAGATAGTTGATATGCACATTTGTATTTAGACATAGTTAGATGAAGATAAATAGTGATTTATTGCAGACATTAACTATTATAAATACAGTTCTACTTTTTACTTTAACCAAGTACTCGCTTCTTCTTACCGTCTTCCTCTGCACGTACGAGTGTACGTGAAGTTACGAGGCACCGCCTTATTCTGTCATCAGAATAAGTAGCTTGTAGTGTCACCAGTACAAGCTTCAGGGTGCCCCGTTACAGGTAGTGTCAAGTACGTCCATTATTCACGACTAACTAACGACCGAAGTTTACAGGAAGTGTGATCCGAAACCGGATCCACAACGTGGGTGCTCCGAAGAGCCAGGGGCGAGGGTAGCGGAGGTCAGAGACATCCAACCCAAGCCAGATTCGAGCCTATCTTTCAAGCGCTCTCAGTGCAACGCTGCCCTATGCAGCAGAAGATATTAAGACCGTTTTAAGGACTCCCAACTAAATCGGTGACCGCTTAGCGCGGCCAGCCGACCTTTAGCGCGAGAAACCAAAGTTACTTTACGCGCCGGGAGAATGCCACTAAAATCAGGTACATACTCCTTTGTGGCCGCTAAAGCGACCGTCCTGGTTGGATGTCGCTATCGTCGAGGCGATAACAATGGCGGGGAAACTACTACCCGCCCGATTTTATACATTAGAAGCCGGTCCATCCGCGATGGTGGGCCTCCGTGTGCCGTTTGCGCGACCCCTTGACGCGGAGTACTATCACCGAAGTGACATCAAGGCGTGGGAATCGCCAACCCCCCCTGTAACGGGGCACCCTGAAGCTTGTACTGGTAACAGTACAAGGTACTTGTTCTGATGACAGAATAAGGCGGTGCCTCGGAACTTCACGTACACTCGTACGTGCAGAGGAAGACGGTAAGGAGAAGCGAGTACTTGGTTAAAGTAAAAAGTAGAACTGTATTTATAATAGTTAATGTCTGCAATAAATCACTATTTATCTTCATCGAACTATGTCTAAATACAAATGTGCATATCAACTATCTGCTCACCACTCACTGCGTGCGTCTGTCGTGGTGCGTCTTCTTTGGTTGATATAATGGCCTATATCAACCAATTAGGAACTACTCGTAAGTGCTACAGAATATTTGTCCTTATGACAATATTCTGAGAATATAACTCTTATAGTTATGTTCTATTAACAATTTCTTATAAATTGTTTTGTAACGATTCACCCCGTTACAAAGGCAATGTTGCATCCATGGCTTTCTCATTTACTAAATCACTATCGCCGTAAGTCCTGTTGCTGTGTAGCTTGTCGCGCTGTCAAAAAGCGTTACGACTATTCACTGGAGAGCTTGATGGTGTCTCCAGGTTGGCCAAGGCGTCCAACAATCACCTGATCTCAACCTCAAAAACTTTCAAATTAGGGAAACATTCCTTGTTTGGCATTGAAGCACCCAAGTTGGCAGGCCTTCCTTCAGCTTTGGAATCTGAGCACCCCTCGGGCTTGTGGCGAAAAGCTTGTTATCTGTCATAGATTCAAGATCAGTGTGCTTCTTGATTATGAGAGAGATGTCGTTCTAGGTAAGCTGAGATACAAACTTGCCGAAAGTCCAATTCGCTAGAACAATTTGGCTCAATTGCATATTTCTGGTCTTGTGCTAGCAAATCTCGAGCCTTTGTGCATTGGTGGCAGTACTTGGACCATGATTTTATCAAAATAAAAAGGGAGCCGCTAATTAATAGATTTTTCTTTTCACAAAAAGAAAAGGACAAATTACGTAACTCATAACTCGGCTGATTCATAGAATTTGTCTCTACCAAGCCGATGAGTTATCCGAAGAATGACGGTAGCGTCCTTGGGTATACCCGCACCACGGGTGGCTTATCGACACGAAAAGAGAATAGCTGATGGATACTCTATCTGCTTATTATTCAACCTCCTGCTTTTCGTATTCAGTTACAAATCCTCGCTCGTGTCCAGGTAAAGTCCCCACCCTGCGCTCAGCTTGACGGAGAAATATGTACGCATCGATCATCCCTCGGCGCGAAGTTTACAGCACCTCATAGCACTCAGCCTCGTGTGTTTATTCCACCGACATTATGGCATACACATTGTTTGGTCTTATCTCTCTTACCGCATCATACGGTGCGGATGGTATCGTCATATCTTGAAGTAGTATGTATCGGACTTGCTCAACATAAACGTCGAGTACAGCAACGGGTATGCTGTCCACTCTGTCAGGCGCATGTGAATAACCGATCGCTTGAGTGTGTCTGTTATGGAGAGCTGGGTGCCGGCACAGCAGATGTACTTTCGTCAACTGGTGACTGGATCTGGCTGTCATCCTCCTCGTCGTCGTCGTCCTTGCTACTGCGCGGGCTGCCGCAGATCGTCAATGACTTCGTAAGAGAAATCGTGGCCTTCACAGTGCTGACTGCAGCACGAAATTTACTGCGCGCGTTAAACTTGCGCAGCTCCTGCAGCGCCGTCGTAAGCTGCACGTCCTTCACAGCATCAGCCGCAATCCAAGGATGGTCCAGCAACCGGCGCGCCGTCCAACGCTCCGTCGGTGTCAGAATTAGCATCTTGCTGATAAGGTCTTTAGCCTCTGCCGACACATCGTCCCAATATGGCGAGTCAAACTCGAAACGTCCCGCTTTGATGAGTCGGAAGAGCGCACTTTGATTATCATGATGAAACGGAGGATACCCACACAGCAGAATGTACGTGATGACTCCGATACTCCAAATGTCCACTTCTTTGCCGTACGGCTTCGACAGCAAAATTTCAGGAGCAACGTACCCAGGCGTACCACAGGCTGTGGACAGCCCCGCATCTTTGCTCTGAATTGCTGCTTTTTTTGCAAAGCCAAAATCAGCCAACTTGATGTCTGCGTCGTCGTCTGCACTGCTCAATAGCAAATTCTCGGGCTTTAGATCCCTATGAACCACGTCAGCATCGTGACAGAAAGCAATGGTCTGCAGCAGCACCTTGACAAGGTCTCGTGCTTCTCTCTCCGAGTAAAAATTCTTCTTGACAATGCGTTCAAAGAGCTCCCCTCCCGGCATGAACTCTGTCACTAAGAAAAAGTATTTCTCCTCCTGAAACACGTCGTACAGCTTGACAATATGTGGGTGCTGCATTTCCCTCAAGATCTTCACTTCTGCCACCAGAGCCTGCAGATCGTCCGCCGACAACTGCGTGCGCTTGATGCACTTGATCGCAAAGCGCTCGCCCGTCGTCTTGTGCGTCGCTTCTCGGACCACGGAGTACGTTCCAGCGCCCAGCTCCTTGCCCAGTGTATACACGTCTGCAAAGCGTTTTCCGTCTTCGTGATTCGTAATCGCTCCAAATTGCACAGCAGGTGGTGGAGGCGGGACCAGAAAGCGCACGACACGCTCAGCGCCACTCGTGCTCACGAGGATCTCACGGACCTTTTCAAAGCTCCACGAGGCCTCCGCGTCCGTGAAGTCGTGGTCGTTCACGCCCAGTAACAGCGAGTTGGGTCCGATCTCGCCCTGTTTCTCGAGGGCGCTGAGCTCAGCTGAGCTGCTGACGGGACGGAAACCGTCCACTATGACGTGGCCCTCACCCGTTGCGTTCTTGCTGACGATCAGACCTAGCGGACCCGCGGGCACGACGACTTCGACGCGTTTCCACTGTGAGCGATCGGCCATGTCGGACGGAGATCGCGACGGAAAGCGGATGTGGGTGCGGCTGCGACGACTGCAAAAACGACGTGAGACGTTGGATGGAAAAGAGCGACTGAGGGAACTGTACGTAGAGAGCTGCTGAGACGGATTGGTCCTCTGCTTTTTTTGTGCGATTGACGTAAATTAAATGCGATGGAAAATTGGAAGACCGAGATGGTGGGCTAATTTGGGTTGAGAGCGAGCGCATAAAATCCAGTGACTGGATATTGCTGGCAAAAAGGAGGGTGTGAAATGGGCAGAGTACTGGGCAGCGGTGGAAGATGGATAATTGCGAGCCCGAAGGGTGAAGTTCGCAGTCGCTGGTGCGCAAGCGGAATGCCGAACTTTTAAATCGTACTTATCTGTGTGCATTCGTCTGTCTGCCTATCAATAACGCGGTTAGGTGTACCACACAGACTAAGTGCGATCTAGCCTGTCCCCTTCTCATCGGTATACAGGCACATTTGAGGTCACTCTTCAGCTGTGTCACTATTGACAGGCACACACGTGATTGGCTTAAAATCGATCAAAGGTGAATATGGTCACGTAAGCAAATGCGAGACGCTCAATAGCAAAGGCTGATCGTGTTGCTGCAGTATACTGCGCTGCTTTAATAACGACACTATCAGCATCATACTCATTCTTCAGTGACTGCCACTGTATGATGTTTTGCAACTTGATCTGGTTCGCCGAACCGAATTACTTTTATCGAAGGGCGAGCTCCAGAGCTTGCTCCCCTATCTGATCCCACTTTCAGTCGAGAAGCTCCTGGTCATGGCGGTACACAGAGGGGAGGAGGAGCAGGGAGAGATGATGTCGAAGACGAGCCACGACATGGAGCCTCCTCGCCATTTTGCTGCCACTAAACGCGCAGCGCCTGGGGAAAGAGACTGGAGCGCAGAGGCGAGTCAAGAGCTGCTACGACTGCGCTTTCGAGAGTCACGCGGTCTCTTTGACGACGCCCAGACGGTCGCGGACGTGCACGAGGCCTGGAGCGTCGTGGCGTCGAAAATGAACGCCAGTGGCAAGTGGGGACCGCGCGTGGACGCTATCGAGTGCAGCGACCATCTGATGAAGCTGCGCCAGCAGTGGCAGGAGAGCAGTACGGCTCAGCTGCACTTGATGATGGCCGAGTGCTTTGGCAAGAGCGCAGAGGTGCCACCGTCAGCAAGCAACAACATCAACCGAGCCATGGAGGAAGCTTTAGCGCAGGCTTCAGCGAGTACGAGGGCTCATGGTCCGTGCAAACGGAGCAGGACAATAGGACAGACGGACGTCGTGTCACCGCCACGTGATCTTGTGTCTCCAGCTCAAGCCGAAACGCTGACGAGCCACGAAGGGGCTAACGTTGATGAAACCGAGTGGTGCATTGGACCATCTCCGACGTTGCCTGAGTCTGCGCCTGTATCTGCTCACAATATCCTGTCGGCTGGACTGCATGGAGGCCGGTTGGTGTCCGATCCAGCTTTGACATCTCCCCATTCCGTGTTCGAGACGCTTCAGGAATTTGCACTGCCCGTAATTCTAGATGAAGAGGAAGAGTTCCCGCGACAAGACGAAATTGTGCGGGCAATCGAAAGTCGATCCCAGCAATTAGAAAAACTGAGTCATGCGCACCGGGGTCTTGCTAGTGTGACTCATCAATTGATGGAGGCGCTTAACAGTCGTCGCAGCGCTGTTTCGGGCTAACACGATGAAGCTTTCTATTCGTGCCTGGCTTGTAGTATTGCTGTGTTTCACAATCTAAAGTACATAAATTGAGGTATACGTGTCTACTTGCGTATACAAGCACAAAGACAGACCTCTGTATAAGAATACCACTACTAAAAAAACAGCGTGACTCGGTTGGCGCAGGAATAAATCCCATTTCGCAGTTGGTCCACTATGTTCAAGCACTTTAGTGTCGACGAGCACGTGAGCACGAGCAGCAAGGTCAAGTCTTCACAGCAACGCAGCATCCGGTCCAAGGTAGTGGAGCAGTATCCGGACTTGGCGCCGTATTCGGAGATGCTCATGCCCAAGAAAGCAGCGATGGTAGTCGCAAAATGGTGCGGCTTTTTGCTTGTCTGATATACCGCATCATGTACTGTGATATGACCGTGTTGACGAAAATCTTATGTTACACGTGACACTAGTCACAACCATATTCAGATTGTGCTGCATGAAGGCGAACCCGTTTTTTTCAACCAGCGCGACGGACCGTTTATGCCCACGCTTAAGCTGCTGCACAAGGGCATGTGTACTAGCCTCGTTCGAGAAAGAAGGACCGTCAGGACTGACTATTGATGGTGTGGCTGTAGTGCCGCATGTGATGAAGCAGGTGCGCGCAGACAAGGGCGCGATCCCGTTTGTGCTCTCGGGAGCTAACGTCATGTGCCCTGGCCTCACCTCGGCGGGAGGTGACATGCCCGAGTCCCTTGAGGCCGGAACTCCAGTGGTGAGTGCAGCAAAACAACTGTGAGGTGCTGGCTCGCTGAGAAGCTAATGTCGGAGCTTTGCTTTTGCTGCACAGGCTATTATGGCGGAAGGGAAGGAGCACGCGATGGCGATTGGCATCTTGACCATGTCCACTGATGACATGTGCGATGTCTGGCTAGATTGTGATCCTGCTAAGTGAGGCTGTTACTTACTGAGGTGTTGGATTTTGTACCCACAGCCGGAACAACAACAAGGGCGTAGCGATCGAGATGGTGCATTTTCTCGGCGACGACCTCTGGACATGCCCGCATATCGATTAGGCAGCGGCAAGCCAGCGGGCCTGCGAGGCGCGAGGATTCCAGTAGATAGGTACCTGGTAGGTACAAGCGGAGGCAGTCGTCACTCTCTGCTGCGACCTTGTTGACTTGATTGTTGCAAGTCCGCCTTACAGTATCTTTACGACATGGCGCTGTGTAGGAACACGAAGCTCCAGGTACTCTCAAATGTTGGTCATCAAAGTCAAGCTGCTAACTTTACCAATCCTCTCACGAAATACGGTCACTTTTTGCCCTCGCCGTGCAGTCATCTATGGCTGGTTAATCTGCTGGCGTCACCGATATTTGATACAGCTTTGTGTAGCTTCCAATCGAAGTTGTGTGTGTTGACGTTTGAGGCTGCAGGCTGCAGTTCTATGCCACCCCCCATTAGCGAGTTTCCAATCGTAAAAGCTGGCGGGCCGCGAGGTGGTGAGCCTAAACTACTTGTCGCGTTGCAGCTGCTACTCTCCGTATTGTTGGTAGCATCGGAAGAAGAGGAACTCGAATTGGAGCCTGCCGTCGTAATGTGAGGTACCGCCACAGTCATGCCTTCCCGAGGGTCGCTAAACTCGCTACACACAATTGTGATTGGGACCAGCCTGTCCGGACCAATACCTGTCTTTGACTGCGGCGCCAGTACACTGTCCAGGTCTCTGATAGTCTTGTTCGTCTCATTGGTTAAGCTCGAGAACGATTCTGGTCTATCCGGGCTCGAACGTGTTGCTAAAAGGTTTGATAGTGGAATGCCGCCGCCCGTGAGTGAGTTGTGGGACAGAAAAGCTGGTGGATCATCCGGTGGAGACCCGAGGGGAATCGATGTATCTTTGGCGCAGTCGTCCGTACAATCGCGAGTCGAAGTGTCTTTGTTACTGTCAATCTTGAAAGGGAGCGCGGGGAACTCAGCTCCGCCTTCCAAAAGCAAGTCCGGTACAGAAAGTGGCGGAGGACATCTCGATAACAGCCCTGAATCTGTCACCATCGATATGTTTCCAGTGCGGTGTGTTGCACTGCTGCATCCGAAGCGCAAGGTGCTATTGTTGGGACCGCACATCTCACGATGCTTGTCGCTATGCTCATTGGGTGTTAACCTTGCCGACAACGCATAGGGGGCATGACCATTTCCATTCTGTGAAGCCAAAAGCAGGGCTATCCGCGAGTCCTCCAGTCTTTCGTTCATCCTGCGATCGGTCCTTTCCGATGACCATGGCAGCGTATTGGTGCTAGAATCCGACATTGTGGCGATGGCAATACAATCGTCGGCGGAAGACGTTGTTGGGAGCTGCACTTGTGTACTCGCGGTTGCTTCGTGTAGCGCCGGCGGATACTGGGTAGACGGCAGAGATGTATGGTGTAGCACAGATGCTCGCCCGGCGTTCGGATCCTCCTGCGATTTTGTCGATGAAGCCATTTCAACTGTTCGCAGTCTTCTTGACGATGGAGTTGAGCAAAGTGAACTTGAATCTGGACAAGATACTTGGAAGTCACCAAGTCTTCTCAATCCATCGGTGTCATTACGGATGAACAACGAACTCGTTCTTAGCGGAGGGTCACAACCCGCTTCATTCGTACTAGCTGCCCGAAGTCTCACGTCCGAAATATGTAAAGGTAATGACGACGCACCCAAAGTCGCTTCATGAGCAGCAGGTGCCTCAGCTGCTGAGCTCGAGCGCATGTCTGGTGTATTCGTAGACAGGGTCGAATGGTCCATGATCTCGTTCTTGGAGCTATGTTGTCCGTCCCTGCGCTGAATAGGCTGGCGAAACTGCGGCTCGTAGAAAATGGGCACATGTTTTCGGTTTGGTCTTGGCTTAGGCGGCGAGCTGGCCATCGATTGTGGCTGTACAGCAGCCCGTCGACTATTCCGCTTCCTCTTCCCAGCAGACTTGGAGAACAGGAACGAAGACATGGACGCGACACTCGCTGTATCGTCTGCAGACGGTTGATCGTGGCGTCGGATCTTCACTTTCAGCGTCCCGCTCTCCGTGGTGGCCATAAAGGTGTTTTCTTCGTGCTGCTGACGCTTCTTCTTTCCATCTGCTCCAAAAGTAGCACCAAAGAAAATCAACATTAGGATGGACGAGCTAACCGTCACGCAGTTCATCCACACGGCCATGTGCGGAGCAAGTCTGCAACTAATCAGGCACTGGAAACGAAGCGAAAGTCGTGTCTGCAGTTGTACAAGGTAGCGCCGAACAAATCGACGCACCAGCAGTGGAGCTTTCCATGATTGAGCTATTCGAGCAGTAGAATAGTGGCTGTAACTGATGTTTTGCATTTTGCATCATTCGTGTTGCAAATTGTACCTGCAGTCACAATAAACACTTTTTATACGCCATACCGGGGAAGCTGCGATATGATAGCACATTGACACAAAAACGACAGCGCTGGCACAAACTTTACGATAATGTACATGTGGGTGTAATCATTTTACAGTCTTAGGTAAGCCTGATCGATAAAAACGTTCTGTGGTTATAATGCAGACGCAAGTACGATGTTGGCAGCGGTGACATTGCCAAAACACTTAGATCATCTTATGAGAGACGATGACAAAGTCACAGCATTGTCGAGTGCAAGTTTTACTCTTACTTCGATCCGGAAATAAAGAGATAGTGTGGACAATTGTCAATGGCATCGTATTGATCAGTCGTATAGTCCCCGCAGAAGAGACATATGCCTCTCCTCTATGCATGGTATACTGTGAAAAGAGGCCTTCCGGATACACTTGATACCGTTTTTGTAGCTTGTACAGCGCGTACGGACTTGGACTTCGCTATCTGGTGCTGGAGAATTTGCAGAAGTAGCACATGTGGCCCCAGCTCTTCTTTGAGCTTTGACAACTTAGTTGAGTAATTTGCGACCCAACGACATGTTACTGCAAGGACTTCTCTTATTACACAAGCGGAAACCACTCCAGCTTCAAGCGCCTATTCGCGCTTTAGCACATGTGCGCGAGTTTGCCTGAACGTGTTCATAGCCTGCGACGTCTTAGTAGCGCGAATGAACCAGTCAATGAACCACATGGGCATGATGGTCGCCACGAGCTCCAAGACACGCAGAACAGGCGGCAGCAGCACCCGGTACTGATTTCTGCGCACTGCGTCCACGAGTTCTTTCGCTACGAACTCAGGCGTCAACCACTGCGTGAACCACGGGATCGTCACGCCATCAAACATCCCTGTGGTGATAAAGCCAGGGCACACGATAGTTGTATGCACACCGAAAGAACCCATGGCCTGCAGCTCCTGCCGTAGACTGCGCATGAGCCCGATTGCTGCAGATTTACTGGCGCCATAGTCGACCATCCCAGGAGATCCAAAGATGCCAGCGGCACTGGCTACTGCAACGATATGACCCCTATCCCTCTGCATCATCATTGGTAGAAACGTTTTGATGGTCCAAAAATGTGACGTGGCGTTCACGGCCATCGTGCGCTCGATCGAGTCGTCCGATGTCTCACAAACGGAGCGGCCGTCGACGATCCCCGCATTGTTCACAAGAATGTCCACTGCTTTCCACTCACTGAGCACTTGGCGGCCAATCACGACCACTCGCTCCCGATCCGTCACGTCGACGTCGTAGAATTGGGCCGTGCCGCCCGCAGCTTCGATCTCAGAGACGACGCGACGACCTGATTCCGGGTGCAAGTCCCAGATCACGACGACAGCGCCCAGAGCAGCAAAATTGAGCGCGACGAGACGCCCTAGACCTGTGGCGCCACCGGTGACGACGACGACGTTGCCCTGGACGGACTTGAGCGGCCAGATCCAGTCGAACATGGACAGGACGAGGAAAAGGGCGATGTCTGATATGTGTGTGTGTGTGATATGTCGGAACGGTGTTGAGGATGATTCCCCGGGTTGTTGTGCGGACCGATGGGTTGTTTACAATGGACCTGATATACGCTCGGGTGGGTGGGTGGGTGGATGCTGGCGGGTGATTTAAAGCCCCGTCTGCCAGACCTTTAGAAATGGTGTGGACAGAAAAACTTGCCCGTCACCTCACAGCAATGTGTCACTGGTATTAGAGCTGTTGGACTCTCGTCCAATCACATTCGTTTCCACAATTCCTTTCTTCCAATCATCTGTCTGTGACAGCTTGATCCAATTACCCGCTCACTCAGCTAGAACCCCCACCCAACCTGTAGGTACCCCCACCTCTGCCTCCTCTTCCTCGTCCGTGAAGCCCTCTGTCTCTCTGAATGGAATCAGACGCGAGCTTCGGCTCCAGCAGCAGCTCCAGCTCGGACTCCGTGTTGATCCGCGTCCCCCTGGACCAGAAGCGCCGCAAGAAACTGCGCGCCCAACTCCAAGAAGATCAGCGCCGACACGGCGAGCACCAGTCGTTCCTTGCCGCTTCGTGCAGTCCAGACGCTCACCCGCGCTCCCCGTCTTTTTCAACGGACCTCCTCGAGAGCCACGACAGGAGCAAAGTGCGTCGTGATTCTTTGCAGTGTATCGAGGGATTGTTCCCTGAAGTAAATGCCTTCTGGACTAACACTCAAATTGCTCGTTGTCGATTGCTTTTCTGATTCTGATTCCGGTTTTGATTCAGCAGAGCGAACACATTTGCGTCGTCTGCGAGCAAGAAGGCGGCGGTCTCGTCGTGTGTCTAGGGCCCTGTATCTCGGCCTTCCACGTCCGTTGTCTACCGCCCGACAGCGGCGCCGCAGAAGCCCAAGACGAGGCCTGGCTGTGTCCAAACTGCAAGAGCAAGACCCACGCGTGCTTCCATTGTAAACGAGTGGGCGTGGAGATGCTGGCGGACGACGTGCGAGCCACGACGCACTCGGAATCGCCAAAGCGACCCGTCCGCAAGTGCCGCGCGCTCTCGTGTGGCAAGTTTTACCACCAGGAGTGCATCTCGCAGTTCCCGCTGGCCAGAATCGCGATCAACACGCACTTTATCTGTCCGCTTCACACGTGCGCAGGCTGTAACCAGTCGGGAGCACAGCAAGAAGCGGTGAGGTGCATGAGGTGTCCCGTGGCGTACCACGCACGGTGTTTACCACGGAATTGTGTGCGACGGATCTCGACCAAGCTGATCATCTGTCCGAAACATGCAGGAGCTGAGAAAGAGGGGACGGGTAGCAATGACGGGATTGGGGAGAGAGAGAGCAAACAGAGTGTGAAAATTGCCACGTCCAAGCACGCGAGCCGTGAGCGTGCGGGCAATGAGGATGAGGTCGTGTCGGAAGCGTCGGTGGTTAGTGCGAGTAGTGCGAGGAGAAAGGAAAAGCGAGAGAAGCGAGAAAAACGCGACAAGAAGAAGAAAAAGAAGAAGAAGAAGAAGGACAAACACAAGGAAAGAAAAGAGAGCGTGGTAGCGCAGGGTAATGACGCACTTTACTACAGAAATGGAGAGCGTGGCGGAAAAAAGCGTAAGCGGAGCAAGAGAGATATACTGGAGTCGGACGGAAAGACTGTCACCCAGCGTGTCGATAAGGGCAGTGTTCCGACTTCGTTGGATCGCCGCGTGGACCTTTCGGCTGCTGCTCAGTCTGCAGGATCCACAGTTGCGTGGGCATCGTGTTCATCGGTGTCATCATTAGCACTTTCCGAGAGTCCTGCGACGGTTAATAGGCGGATACAAAAGCGTCTGGAAGAGGCATTAGGGCACAGTGACGATGATGATTCTGATATCTCGATTTCCGACCCTCCACCAAAGATGAAGCCATCTGGCAGTGATATACATGGTGTCGGCAACCTGGATACGAGTGTGGTTGTAAAAAAGGAGGAGAGCTCTAATGGGGAACGACCATGGCCTCTAAACAAATCGGAAGTCAAAGAAACAGCAACATCATCGAGCTCATCTGTTCCGGTGGATGTGCACCCGTCAGGCGATAGAGGATCATTAGTAGCCAAATCATCCACGGAAGAGGGTACAGCAGGTTTGAAGGGTAACCGTGACAAGCATTGGCAAAAAGACTATGATATGGATGCGAACACTGTTCGCGCTATGAAGCGGGAGCAACTAGTACCAGCAGAAGACGGGCTAATGCATGACAGTCAGAAGTCGCCATCTGCCAGTGTACTCATTTCATCATCGACAAGCGTCGCACCCGCAGGCTTGGCGCTAAAGCATGTACCTAGCGAAGATGAAGACGAAGACGATAACGGTGGTGTTGGACCTGCGACGCCGCCTGTAAATGCGACTCCAAGAACAAGCAGAGCATATGTATATGGAAAGAAAAAGAGGAAAAACAAGGCGAAGCGAGAAGCACAGCGCGTTCTAAAACGGGAAACGAGCGAAGAGGAAGATGACGAAGGAGATGAGGCGAAGTGGGTTCAATGTGACAGCTGCAAGAAGTGGCGAACGGTGCCAAGAAATTTTGACCTGGATGCGATGCCTAAGCACTGGTATTGCAACATGAATACATGGGACCAACGATTTGCGTCCTGTGTTGTTGCTGAGGAAGTGGTCAAGGTAGGATCATCTCCTCGAGCAGGTAAGAGACGGTATAGGCTCAAGAACTCCAAGTCGTCCGGCTCTAATGCGGGTGATGTGGGCGGCTACTCCTCTTCAGGATCAGGTGCGTACAAAAGGTCAGGGGGGCCTATGAGGTCATCTGCTGCTGACTTGACTGTGCAAGATGAAAAAGATAAAACTTCGCGGTCAAAAAACAAAGACAAGGCGACAAAAAAGCGCAAAATTACAAAGCAACTCAAGGAGAAATACCGCGAGGTCAAATGGGTTCAATGTGAGAACTCACAATGTGGGAAGTGGCGCATCGTTCCAGCTTCGATCGATTTTGACCGGTTGCCAGCGGTCTGGTACTGCCATCTTAATACGTGGGCCCCCGAGCTTGCGAAATGCAGCGTTTCCAATCCCGCGGAGGTCAATGTATTTTTGCTGAAGCAAGCTAAGAAAGACGACCGCCCACCAAAGAAAACAAAAGCGTCTATATTGATGGGCGACCCTGCACCAGTAGTGCCTGTACCAGCCACGTCGGGTGGTGGCACCATCCCGACATCTCCTGTGAATGATCCTGCTAACGCGTGCAAGCCAAATGTAACAAAGTATGGCAAAGGCGTGAAGTCTACGGCGTCTTGGACAAGAAACACACCATTACTCGTGGACAGTAACACCACCGATGAAGCATGCAACGACGGCAATAATAACGTAGATGGCGCTACTTCGGGTCAAACTACCAAAGGAAAAGGGGGGCGAGGGCACAACAACAGCAGCAACGGACACTCCACAGGCATGAAGAAGACTGTGCTGGAGTGGGCGCAGTGTGAAAAGTGCAACAAGTGGCGGAAACTACCGCAACACATCAAGTCATCCACTCTACCCGATAAATGGTACTGCTCAATGAACCATTGGGATCCGACACATGCTAAATGCAGTGTGCCAGAGGAGGCGGACCAGGAGCCCCTGTCTCTACCGCCTCATCCAGGCTCACAGTGGCACAAGGGAGGACAGAAGGGTCAGCGTTCCAGACGAGGCAAACTGAGCTACTCGGAGCTACTATATGGTAGTACGGGGCAGTTGCGAAAGGCGTATACCACAGAATCCTCTACATTGTCATTTGAATACGAAGGCATGACCTACCATCGCGATGGTCAGTATGAGCGCAGCAGCATGTACGTGTCCCCAGCAGCGATGGCAGCGGCAGCCACGATGGCAGGATGGGGCGGCAGTGATCATCCGGATCGTGCGACTACTAGCAACTGGGATGTAAAAGGAGGCAGCGAATCAAGGTTGGACACGGTATCGGCAGCGACACCTCAACTAAGCGTCGATCGTGTGGCTGCGTTGGTGCTTGAAAGTATGGATTTGCGCCAACGCCGCAGTGTCCTCGAGCTCCTCGATGTAGTGAACTCAGCCCTTGACGGACCAAAAGCTGCTCCAACTGGCCTTGCGTCACTGGCGGTTGTCACTGCTGCTCTAGGCCAGCTGGAACACCGTGGTCTCGTTGAGAAAGTGACTACATCGCCAGAGAACGGCGAAGAAAATGAGCCGTCACGAGTGCGAGTGCGAGTCGAGATGCTCTTTAATCGAGCATTTTGTCTGCCCACTCACTACCGGAAGGTGCCTACGAGGCCTTTGAAAGCGTCAAAATGCTGGAAGTATGGCACAAACGTGGTGACGGTCTCGCCCGTAAAGGATGCATCAAGCAGTCATTCACGCTAGTGAAAGTTCTCAGCGTTAACGATAAACTCCGGTGAAAGAGGATTACTGTCAAAGCAGCACCGGCGACACATTAAACGGCGTCGTCATATTAGTTTGGACAGGCAGTTTGAGTTTGCGTACATTTGATGGAAGTGCATTCAAGGGCTGGTCACACTTCCCCATCACCTCACTGTATTCTTGCCAATCGCCGACAATGCGAGTCAATGAAGTAAAATGCATAAAACATATGGCGTTTGCTCAAACGGGACAAAAGTCCACTGGGCTGCTTCTATACAGGCCGAAACTGCTCCACCCGTCGCTCGGCCATGTAGCGCTCCACTGCCAGGTCGTCGTCGTGCCCCACAATTGCGACATGTTCCACGTACGGTTGGACGCCAATGCGGGGCCTTGACAAAACCAGTGTTGCAAGTAGTGTAAACCTGTCCTCTCCCCAACACACCATGCGAACACAACATAAAAATGCTCTGAACGATCTGCAGCATGTCACAACGCCTTTACTTCACATCCTAAACGAATCGCTACATGGTGCAATCTTCCAGCACAGGAATGTAAAGGGCGTCACGTGGTGCACCTAAGCAACGCACGCGACTTCCAGCGCCGACTCCATCTCAAACTCAGCACCAACCTCCAGCGGCGAATTGGCCCACTCCACAACAGGCAAGTAGTCACCTTTGGACACGAAGTGACGTGGCAAGTCGAGCGTAGTCCACACGTCCTCCAGAGCCGTCATCAAGTCCTCCACCATCGCATCCGTGTGGGTCGGCAACGGCGTCAGCCGCAACCGCTCTTCGCCACGCGGCACAGTCGGAAAGTTTATAGGCTGCACGTAGATTCGGTGCTTCTCAAGGAGAATGCGCGAAGCCTCCTTCACCTTCGCAGCATCGCCCACCATGAGCGGGATGATGTGACTCACGCTTGGCAGCAGCGGGAAACCAGCATCCACCAGCATGTTCTTCAGCTCTTGAGAGCGAGCGTGCATGGTCGCGCGCTCCACCTGACTCTTCTTCAAGTAATTTACGGACGCCCGAGCGCCAGCGGCAAGCATTGGAGGCATTGACGAACTAAAGATAAAGCCCGAAGCACACGAACGCATGGCGTCTACCAACGCAGCGTTGCCAGCCACGTAGCCGCCCATGATCCCATAACCCTTGGCCAGAGTACCCGTCACCATCGTGATGCGGTCCAGACAATGGTCCCGCTCAGCGACACCAGCCCCGCGATCACCATACAGACCCACGGCGTGCACCTCGTCGTTGAACGTCATCGCTCCGTACTTGTCCGCCAAGTCACAAATCTCGTGCAGGGGCGCCACAGTGCCTTCCATCGAGTTCACGCTCTCAAACAAAATAAGCTTAGGAGCGTTTGGATCGGCCATTCGGAGCTTCTCCTCGAGATCCGTCATGTCGTTGTGCTTGTAAATGTACTTCTTTGCCCCGCTGTGCCGAACGCCCTGGATCATCGACGCATGGTTGAGACTGTCCGAGAACATGACCAGGTCCGGGTAGATCTTCGTCAGTGTGCTAATCACACTATCGTTGGCCACATAACACGACGTGAACAGCAGCGCCGCCTCCTGCTGGTGCAAGTCCGCCAGGTCCTGCTCCAGCAGCACGTGGTTGTGGTTCGTGCCCGAGATGTTGCGGGTGCCGCCCGAGCCAGCGCCGGACTTCATGAGGTACTCGTGCATCGTCGCAATCACTTCGGGATGCTGCCCCATGCTGAGGTAATCGTTACTGCACCAGGCCACCACCTCCTTGGTCCGGCCCAAGTCTTCGTGGTGCGTGGCACGTGGGAACTTGCCGCGTTTGCGCTCCAAGTCCGTAAACACGCGGTACCGGCCTTCCCGCTTGATTGCGTCAACCGTCTTGGCGAACCCCTCTTGGTACTGGGAGGGTGACAGCCCTCCCACCCGTTTGGGGCAAGTGGAAGTCGTGGGGAAGCGAGCGACCGCAGACGAGTACGACTGGGAGCTCCCCCGGTGTCTCGGCTCCTGCATCTTCTTCTTGAGCGCAGCGAGGCGCTGGAGCGTGGCCAAGGACGTCGTGGACGTCGCGTGCGTCTGCGACGTTTTGCTGCGACCCGCCGAGGCCGCGCTCATGACCGACGACATGTGCGGACACAGCTTGGCGAGCTGCGAGATGTTGGGCAGCAGGGCGGCACGGGCGGTGGGTAGCGCGTGCATAAAAGGGCAGCGGGAGGCGGCCTGCATGCGTCCAGCAGCGACGGAGGCGCGAGTGAGGGCCATTGGGTGGGGGGGGTAGGAGGCGCTTGAGTGGGTCGTTTCGAGTTTCGAAATGGCTCGTGGGACGCGAAATGACTCACGCGAGCGGCGGGTCAGAGAGGCAGTTGGGAGAGCGTCGTATGCGGTTTCAGAGACTATGCAGTTTGAGTGTCACCTGATACAATCAGGCTACGGTGAGATGGTCTCGAGTTAATAGACTGTGATCGGTATAAAGAGGGTTCGCGAACTCTCGGTCACGGGTGGTCAGGCTGCTGAGGGCGGAAGTCCCGTTTGTGACTCGGCGAAACGGTTCATCCCTCCTCCCCGCGTAGCATTTGAAGATGCTACTGGGACGAGTGGAGGAGGGAAGGGACGGTTGCCCGAGGCCAAATCGTGGCCATCGGAGGGTAAGAACGACGCGACGGCGGTTCAGCCAATCAGGCGGCACAAGCCGATTCGCTTTGGACCGCCGCCTGAAAGGTAGTCAGATTGAGCGCATCCTCCGACTCTATTTGATGCCTGAAGAATCTACGTACGGTGTATTCAATACCAGGGTCTTTCTCTTGCGTGAACTTTTGTAGGGACATGGCTGCTCGTAGAACTGTTTGGTGTCATATGTAAGGCGTTTGAGCTGAACTGGCTTAGGGCTGATGGACGTAGGTTGACGATGTCCTCAGGTGACACGGAGCCCAGGTATCGGTCCTTTTGTTGGAGAAAAAGTTTGGGCTGAATGCCTCGGTTTGTGAATGAAGGGAATACAGCACATAACGAACAACTGCATTCGAGAATATTTGACTTGCACTCACAAGGCTTTACAACGTTTCGTTACGAACACGGCCGTTGCAACTTTGTTCACTGCGGGGGAGATCCACCTTTCTACACTTGCGAGTCGTAACCTACAGTAGTAGCCGCGAGCTCTGCTTCGATGCGGACGAAATGAGAATATTGCAATTTCGATCGTTTCCTATCGTGTCGTACACCTGATGCGAGCTATCGGCAGTATAATGGGTTCAAGCTTGCAATCACAGCGACAGGCGTCAGCATAGTACCATCTTTTTCATTGTGTGACCAGATTCGCCTCTGTCGAGCTCAGCGTCTGCCATTGCACAAAGAGGTTGTGGGTTGTGTTTGCCTCGCTATCGCACGTGTCCACATAAAACCCGCGGCGGTGTCCAACGTGAAGCGCTGACTCCCCCCTAGAGCTCCTGAACAAGTACAAATGAAGTACATTGACGACGCAATGAGTCTTCTCGATCCAAGTCGCAATGGACGTGCAAGTGAATCGCTCAAAAGTGAGTCCTGTAGCCCTCACTCGCAAGCCGCGTTTCCATCTTCACAAAAGTAAATGATGACTTTGCATTTACCTCTATATAGTGATACCGTCGAGAATCTCTGCTTTTGTTTCGCGCCCAATGCACAAGATAACCAAAAGATTACACAATTAATTGCCTCATTCACTCCCAATCCGGTCTTTCCAACTCACTGGCATCAACAACAGCACTTCCCAGCCGTAATCCTGGCTCGAGTTCCTCCTGCCTGTCATGGGCGAGCGCAAGGTCCTGAACAAGTACTTCCCACCCGACTTTGACCCGTCCCTCGTTCCGCGTCGGAAGAGGCCGAAAAACGAGCAAGTGGAGGTGCGCATGATGCTGCCGTTCTCCATCCAGTGCGGGACCTGTGGCGAGTACATGTACCGAGGCAAGAAGTTCAACTCGCGCAAGGAGGAAGTGCTGGAGGAGACTTACCACGGCATCCGCATCTACCGCTTCTACATCAAGTGCATCACGTGCTCGTCTGAGATCACGTTCAAGACGGACCCGAAGCGGGGCGACTACGTCTCGGAGCACGGCTGTCAGCGCAACTTTGAGCCCTGGAGAGAGACCGAGGACGAGCAGGAGGCGGCGGACGCTCAACGCGTCGAGGAGGAGAAAGGAGACGCGATGAAAGCGCTCGAGAACCGCACGCTCGACTCAAAGCGGGAGATGGACATTTTGGACGCGCTGGACGAGATCAAGGCCATCAATCAGCGCCACGCGAAGGTGGATACGGACAAACTGCTGCAGCAACGTGCCGATGTGGGAACTGCCAGTCAAGACGAGCGGGACAAGCAGCTGGCAGAGGATCGACGAGAAGCGCATCGCGTGTTTGAGCAGAAAAAAGAGAAGCTGCAGCAGAAGGAAATGACGTCGAGGCGACCGGGCGACGACGCAACGGAGAAAAGCGTGTCGACACCACTTGCTTCAGCTTCTGTATTGGAGGACAAGAAATTAGCGACACCAGCGCTCAAGTTAGCTGTGACGATCACGAAGAAGAAGACAAGTGCTGCCACGAAGAAGAAGGTCAAGGTGAAGAAGCAGACTCGACCTTTGGCAAGCTTGGTGGCAGAATATAGCGCAAGCAGCGACGAATAGGATCGACAATCAACTAGACTCATCGTTCCAACAGCACTCGGCGGCATCGGGCTATGCATTGTATCATCTCCTCATCCTTACTGGTTAGGCTCATACGGCGCAAGAAGGTTCTCGGAGAACGCCTTCAGCGACGGCACGCCGCGCACCTCCTCAGTCAGCAACGGCATTTCCACAACGTGAAAATCCTCATACAGATCGTAGATCTGGTCAATGTACTTTTGCTGCATCTTTTGTCGAGCGCTGCAGCTCTTGCACGTCGAGCCCTCCTCCGGGTACAGCACTTGGTTCACCACAACGTTGTGCACGTCGATCTCGTACTTCGTGAGCTCCTGCACGAGCCGCTCCGTCTCGTACAGCGACAAGAACTCTGGGATGCAGACACACACAAAGGTCGTGCGCTCGGGATCCTTGAACTGCGCGTTCACCTTCTGGATGACTTCGCGCGTCTGCTCCAGCTTGCCCAGCAGCATTTCCTGTGACGGCAGGGCGCCACCAAGCAACGCCGATACTTGCGAGAACATGCCTGAGAACTGGTTCTTGAGCGACAGGATCTTGTCAAAAGCCTTGTCGAGCGCCCTGGGAAAGCTGAGCAGACGCAGCGTGTGACCCGTCGGGGCTGTGTCAAACACAATGACCGAGTAATCCATGTTCTGCACCTGCTTCATGAGTTCGGCAAAACTCATGGCCTCGTCAATGCCAGGAATGGAGTTAGTCAGGTCTTTCATAAACGAAGCCATGCCCGAGTTGTCTTGCACGCCGTCAGCATTCATCTCCTCGAGCTGCAACATCAATATATGAAACGCGTATCTCAGTTAACAAAAGATTGAGCAAGTATTACGTGCTCGAATACGAGCATGGCGGTCGTACGTACGTCCACGTTCGGGTCGATCTCCATCACCGAGAGATTCGAAAAGCCGTTCACTGGCGTCGGGTCGCGCGTAAACTTCTGTCCAAACGCGTCACTTTTGCATCACGCGTGACGTTTACACATATGATGGTAAACACAGTATACGAATCACGGTATTACAGTATAACGAATAACGTAAGCGAAAAGACCGTCGTCGAGTGTACCTGAGGTTATGCGCTGGGTCCGTAGACACAATGAGCACCTTCTCACGCTGTGCCGCCAGCTGAATCGCCAGACAGCAAGAGGTTGTGGTCTTGCCGACGCCACCTTTTCCACCCACAAAGATCCACTGCAACGATTCTTGCGCCACCAAGTTGCGCAAGCTCGCCTCCGGGACGTCTGCCAGATCGTCTGCCATGCTCCTATCTTGTAAATACGCGGTACCATCGTCGGTATACCATCGGTACGACACCCAATACCGGTTCTTTCCTACCGACATATTTTATGTGAAGCCACTCAAAACTAGAGGATGATGGCTGCTCTGGTCCGTGGATGTGCTGCTCGCCAGCCAACGGCAGCGCTGGCGAGTCGTACCCGCATCCTACAGCAGCAGCAGTGCTTTCTATGGGTGAAGGTGCAGGAAGGGCAGGACTCTAGCCGCGTAGCCAGTCGCATGCAGACGATTTTGGCGGAGGACGGCACGCTGAAAACGCTGGCGCTCAAGAGATTCCACGAGAAAAAGTGGCAGAAGCGCAAGCGCAAGAACGAGGAGCAGACCATTCGTCGCGCAAATCGTCGTGTCGGTTCGATGATCGACTTCATCTTGCGTCGCAAGAAAGCGTATGTATCCGGGAGTTGATGTGGTGTATGGGGAAGTTTTTATTGACTCGGAGTGAGAGATTGACCTGGTTCTTGACTGGTGTGGGCTGTACAGAGGATACTAGGAGAGATAGAGACGCTGAAGTCTACGTCGGTACCTCCACGACACGGTCACATACGTAAAGGAGAAAAGGTGGGATTAGTGTTGATGCTGCGACTGCAATTGAAACTTGTGGGGTCGCTACTGGACGGGAGTGGTCAAGGACGCCAGTATGAGTAGTTTCATCACTATAGACTTATTGGCAGGTCCTGCACGAATCGTTGAACGAAGCTGAACAATGAATCGAACAACTGGCATTTTCAGGACAAAAGTGAAGCTTCTTTTGACTACTGACTCGGATGGAAAGCCGGTAAATGATGTTACCGATCGCGCTTGCTGCACCCGTTCTAAGCAAGCCACGCCTTGATGTTAGCGATCTGCTGCTCCACAGCGCTTTTGCTCGTGCCGCCCGTGACGTTCTTGCGCTCGACACTGACGTCAAAGTCCCACACTTTCAGGACGTCTTGCTCGAACTTGGGGTGCAACGTCAACAGCTCCTCGAATGTGAGCGCGCTCAGAGCCTTGTTTTTGTCTTCAGCCAGTCGCACGGCTGCCCCAGCAACGTGGTGAGTCTCACGGAATGGGACGCCCTTGCGCACAAGGTACTCGGCCAAGTCAGTCGCCAGCATCTCCGTCACGAGAAAGCTTCGCATCTTGTCGCCGTGCGGGGTCATAGTAGCCAGCACGCCCGTGGCGATCTGCAGACAATCTTGGATCGTGTCCACCACGTCAAAAAGCGCCGTCTTGTCCTCCTGCAAGTCCTTGTTGTACGAGCGTGGCAAGCCCTTGAGCGTCACAAGGAAGCCGCTCAGACGACCAATGACAGTACCACTCTTGCCTCGTAGCAGCTCCAGCGCGTCTGGGTTCTTCTTCTGCGGCATGAGCGAACTGCCCGTGCTGTAGGCATCTGCCATGGTTACGAACTTGAGCGTATTGTAAATGATCAGGTCTTCGGACATCTGCGAGAGATGCACCATGAACATGGACGCCCAGAAGAGGAACTCCGCGACAAAGTCACGGTCGCACACTCCGTCGAGACTATTGGGCGTCACATGCGCAAAGCCGAGCGACTGCGCCAGCGCTTCGCGGTCCAGACCAAACGAGTTGCCAGCCAGCGCGCCATTGCCCAGCGGCATGTAATCCACACGTTTCGTAAGGTCCGTGAGCCGCTCGGCGTCTCGCAGGAGCGCGGCGCTGTGACTCAAAACCCACTGCGAGAAACGCAGCGGCTGGGCTGGCTGCAAGTGGGTGAAGCCAGGCATGAGGAGCTCAATGTTCTTTTCAGCCAATAGGTTTGCGGTACCAATGAGCTCGCGCATGCTTTCGTATATTTGGCCAATCGTGTGCTTCAAATAGAGGCGCACGTCAGTAGCCACTTGGTCGTTGCGGCTGCGCCCCGTGTGCAACTTGCCGCCCACGGCGCCCACGAGTTCCGTGAGACGGCGCTCATTGGCCGTGTGGATGTCCTCGTCTCCTTCCTTTGGCTCGAAAGCGCCTGTCGCCCACTCGTGGCGCACTTTGTCCAGTCCCGCGACGATCTCGTTGGCCTCGTCTGACGTCAAGACGCCGCTCTTCTCCAGGCCACGCGCGTACGCCTGGCTGCCATCCAGATCGACGCTCCACATGCGTTTGTCCACGGACAGCGACTCGTTGAACTTGTTCATCACGGGGTCCACATTGCCGCGGAAGCGACCGCCCCAGAGCTTCTTCGCTTCTTCCGCCATATCTGGATCGCGTGCGAACTTGGGAATTGAGACCTCGACGGACGTACTTAGGATCAAATTGACTTGTGTGTGTGCGTAAATCAGCGCGCGCTGTGAGCAAATTCTATATTTACACATAGCTATCAACATATATCAGGAGGGTGTACCACATAAAATAGTCACGCAAAGTGGTACATGGGTACAACCCCAATATCGCGATACGCATCGTATCAAGTTGATCTCGGTCTCAAAAGCCATGGCGGAGATGACACGCTGGGACGACATGACCGTGTGGGAGACCTCGGGCTTCCTGCGTTTCTTGCAGGAGCACCACATTCAAGTAAATGACCTCCTGGACTCTTCATGTCATGAAGAAGCGCGACGTTTCTTTAGGTATCGAACTATAAACTAGCGACTTTCTGTTGCACCTAATCCAGTGAGCTCTAATGTAAATTTCACTCCTGACTATGTCCATGGCTATGACGCCCCTTAGACTCAAACAAAGTGTAGCAAAGGAAGGAAATGTGAACTACGGTCGAGACACTCGACTGCAGTCGATCGCCGCTCATTTTGTGGCCCGAGAAACAGCAGATAGTGACAGTGAAGCAACGCAGAGAGTCACGCCACAAGCTGTCAACTGGCTTCCTGGTTTCTACTCATTGCCGATGTCCCTACCATTGGCTCGAGTTGGTCTTTACCAAGACGGGCAAGTGTACGGCATCGATGTCTCGTCGGGTTACGCTGTATCGTTGCTGAATATCCAGCCAGGAGAGCACGTACTGGACTTGTGCTGTGCTCCAGGAGCTAAATTGACCATGATTGCTGACCTGCTTCGGTTGCAAGGCAGTGTCACAGGGGTTGACTATTCACGCGCTCACGATTGGGTGCCTGTCGACAACTAGTGTACAAGTACAAGCTTTTTCGAGAAGAGGAAGATGTCGCAGACGTGACGTGGAGATGTAGACTCTTCCATGCAGATGGAAGAGTGTTTAACATCGGACCAAAGACAGAGTGCAATGGTTTTGCTGGCTTACAAGTGCTACTAGATACACATGAGATTGCGTCGAGAGCACCGAAAGATCGAAAGCGAAAGCGCAAGAACAAAAGTGCTCGAGCGCGAGACGCCAAGCGACAGCATGTGTTGGAGATCGACCCGGCTCTGTATGACAAAGTGCTGGTGGATGCAGAGTGCACACACGATGGGTCAATTCGCCACTTGCAGCGTCTGAATACGGCGGCCAAGTGGGACGAATACGTACACGACCATTTGAATCCAAGTGAAGTGGATCGAATCCTTACACTGCAGCACGACCTCATTCGGAATGGCTTCAACTTATTGCGTCCAGGAGGTACTATGATTTACAGTACCTGTAGTTTATCCACAAAGCAGAATGAAGACATCGTGTCAAGGTTTCTCACCGATGAAACGCGCGCTAAGCTTGACCCGGTTGCGCGAAGCAAAGATATACCCTGTCAAGTACGTACAAAAGTTCGGGCACGAGCGATATGGTCCGCTGATTTGACTGACATGAACTGTTATGCAACGACTGACTCGGGCAGGAAGGCAAGCTTCGAGGCACCTTACGTTTCATACCGTCGCACAATACAAGTGGGCTCTTTATCGCCCGAATCCACAAGATAGCAACAGAATTACGAGCAGTCGGACGAAAGTAGAGATTAGAGCTGACGCTCATAATTTGAGGGTGGCGAACAGGACGACAAGGAATACCGATACAAAGTCGCGAATATGGGCGTATGACGCCCTTATTACAGTACCATGTTGCCGCAGACAGATAGCAATCACCGTTGCCCGAGTTTATGAATCGTCGGATGAAACCCTGCTAGTCGGTGTTAGATACCCAGCTACTCAACAAGGTCCAACTGATGCAGTGACTTGGGCTGCACAGTGTCTGCACCGCGCTTAAAATCTAGACACTCAGGCTCAATCGACACCCACATTCTACTGGAACGCGACTAAGATACCGACAAACACGCACGCGCGCACTTGTCGTTGGAGGTTATAAGAGTCTTGTAGACAACAGTTTGACTTCGGTGGTCATCAACTACTCGCACCTACAGCACATCCTCCATTATTATATGTCGATTTGCTGAAAAGAGCTTATTGCAGTACGCTTTGCAGGTCATTTCGCCAGCGTTGTAACACTAAAAGGCTGCTCTTTTGTTTTGTTTTAGCATGTGCCGTGTTGGTGACGTTTTGCAGCGATTGTTTTGGTACAAAATATGCTGGGCCCACACCAGCCTTACTGGACTGCCGAGCTCTGGCTTCTTTATAGCAAATTTGAAGTGACACCTAATCTTCTTTTACATTTGAGAAAAAAGAGCGACCATTTGGTGAAGATGTTAGTAAGTGAAAGGGCAAAGAGTTAAGGACCGATACTGGTAAAACCACTTTCAAATCGGTTAAATTGACTAATTTTTGGGAAAAGTACCAAAATACCCCTGTACTTTTATAAATGACAAAAATGCCCTTGGCTATAGCCCAGGCATCAAATGCTGGCAAATATCTTCCCCTGTAAATTTTGAGTATATTACATGTAACCAAAATGTCCCTGGCTATAGCCTGCATGCATACGCGAAAAACAATTACGCAAAACATAATAACATCACTTTACCTCACCGGCGCGCCCCTTCATCACTACTTCTCCGCACAAATTATGGCGGAACATCAGCTTACCGTTGGGACGGAGTTTTCGGATGCGAAAAGATGCCGCAAAGCAGTCAAAGCGAGTGCCATCGCCGAACGATTTGTGTAACGGGGCACCCTGAAGCTTGTACTGGTGACAGTACAAGCTACTTATTCTGATGACAGAATAAGGCGGTGCCTCGTAACTTCACGTACACTCGTACGTGCAGAGGAAGACGGTAAGAAGAAGCGAGTACTTGGTTAAAGTAAAAGTTGAACTGTATTTATAATAGTTAATGTCTGCAATAAATCACTACTTATCCTCATCTAACTCTGTCTAAATACAAATGTGTAAATCAGTTATCTGCTCACCACTCATTGAGTGCGTCTGTCGTGGCGCGTCTTCGTTGGTTGATATAATGGCCTATATCAACCAATTAGGAACTACTCGTAAGTGCTACAGAATATTTGTTCTTATGACAACATTCTGAGAATATAACTCTTATAGTTATATTCTATTAACAATTTCTTATAAATTGTTATGCAACGATTCACCCCGTTACACCCCCCCCCTTAACCATCAGTCACTTTAGTGACTGATTCACTGAATGGATACTCGTCCCAAATCATTTGGGACAGGGTTTGCACTTGTTGGTCCGCGTCCACTTTCCAACATTTCATCGCATGGTAAACAAGCCCATGCGATGCGCGAACAAGGCCGCCGAGAGCGCGTCCGCACGTCTCTGTGCGGACGCCAAATCAGAAACAACAGCAACTGATGCCTCATAGGTTGCTGAAGCGACCCAGCCTGTGTCACTTGGTGATGCAGGCGCTGGTCATGAAGACACTCGTGTCTTCACAGAGTACGAGCTCGGTGTCTCGTACTCTCCTGATACGGATGACGGATCCGTATCGACGGCGATTGAATCTAAGCCGCCTGCCAAGCGTGGCATGGACGATGCTTTGCGTCGCAGCATCTTTGGTTCATCTGATGAATCAGATGAACCATCACCGAAGCGTAGGCACTCGAGGTCGCGAGACTCGGGCGCTAACAGTGGTGTCGGCTCTCCTATGGACACCACTACGCAACGAGGTGCCAGTACTTCTGTCGGCACATCACAAGAAGAGCGGGACCGCAATGTCTTGCGTCTCGCTCCTGAGAAGAAGGCATGGATGCCTCCCAAATCTGTCATGGATCACTTGTCGGCGACGACGAGTGATCGTTATCGAACACGATTGTTCGATTCGTCAAGGATCCATCACCTTGACCCCAGCGCGAAAAACTATCGCGCTGAACTTGAATTCTTCATCGATGCTTTCTTTAGACATCGATGGTACAGTGGGAATCACAAACGTGATGGTCCCTCACTACTTCAGGCGTGGAACGCCTACATCCATAACCTCGAGGATGTAGGTCGTGACGCTTGGAACGACAAACTTATCAAAGCTCGTGATAAGTTTGAAAAGCGAACCCCGACAGGTGCACGCTACAAGCTGCATCGTCTGTCAAGGGAGAAAGGATTACCCTGCCTCTCTTGGGGAGACTCGTGCCCATGTTGTGTGAACAACTCTGCACGAGCACCTAAGGAGGCTTACCTCCTTACCAGCCCGTGGTGGCGCGTACGTGTCTCTACTGAGATGTACGAAGGGATTGACAACCTGAAATCCTTTTACGACCGTGCCGGGAAGACTTTCTCCGGCGGTCCTTCTGCGGCACAGGATGTGCCGCGTCGTACTGCTCAACCAGACCCAGTACGTCGATCATCAGTTGGGAGCGGGGCTCCCAAGAATCCCAGGACGGGGGATAGCCGCGCCACCGGACGAGATAACTCGTCCGACGTCCGTTCACGTCGCGGTGGTTCAACAGCTGCTCAACTAGATAGCGCTGGCCACCGCGAGAGTCCTCTAATGGAGGTGGAGGAGGAGGAAAGACGCTCTCCACGCGATCATGTGGATCGGTGTGTTCCCGAGAGCTTCTTTGATCGCGTAACGCAAGGGTTACGCGACGATCTCGAACATGAGCGGAATAGGCGTCTCCAGATGGCGGACACTGCCTCGAAGCATCGAGCTGAGTTTGCCTTTGCTCAGCTCGAGAACGAGAGATCTCTGACATCTCTTCGTGACGAGCTAAGGGTAGCTCGTGGGATTGTTGATCGGTCTCGGGATGAGACAGCTGCTCTTCAGACCCTTGTTGATGCCCACCATCGGGAGCACAAGGCTCTCTGCGAGATGCTTGAGCGCAAGGGCGTTCTTCATCGGAAGAAGCAGCGTACTGATGGTACGGCTTAAGCCGACCAACGTAAAACGTGGGATGCGTTCGCATCTTACGTGGTAACTCGATCGTGTATGCATTGCCTAGGCGGTGCAATACACGAAAAGGGCCGATGTACTTGGGTAGTAGTTTACTGCTACCCAAGTTAGTCACTACATGCTTTGGTAGATTAACCGTAGACAGTAGGACTAAGTCACCTTTATTAAATAAAAGAGTGTTTGCCCTTCCATTCTTGTCAGCGTTTTGCTTTTGCTTATCCACCGCTTTGGCGATGGAGTCTTGCACAAAGCGGACTACCGTTTCACGAGCCAGTATGAACTCATCTGATGACTCGTTAGCTTCAGTGTGCTGTGAGCGCACTGCAGCAACATCAATCTTTTCTTCAGTGAGGGCTTCCGCACTCTCACTGGGATCATCTTCTTCAGTGAGGGCTTCCGCACTCTCACTGGCATCATCTTCTTCGATATCGATGTTGTCGATATCGGCATCAAACGCAATGACCTCTTCGTCAGAGCGTGATGAGCGTGAACCAAATCGCTTTTTGCTCGCGCGAGTCCCTCCCCCCCTTAAACCAGAGTTACACTCTAGTAAGGTGGGTACACGCGGATGGCGCAAGCCATTCACGTAAAACGGTGTATGTGTCGTGGACGCATGTACCGAGTTGTTAATGGCAAACTCTACCATTGGCAAGAACTCACTCCAACTCTTAAAGGAGTGTACGTATCCTCGAAGTATCTCTTCAAGGACACGATTGGCACGTTCCGTCTGACCATCTGACTCTGGATGATCAGATGTAGACATCTTCAAGCGCGTTCCGAGTGATTTGAACACGGAACGCCAGAAATCAGCTGTGAAGCGTGGATCTCTGTCTGATACGAGTTCACGGGGCAACCCATGAAGTCGGAAGATGGTGTCAATAAAGACACAAGCACAACCACTTGCCGTGATTGACTCTGGTACAGCCACAAGGTGTACCATTTTGCTGAATCTGTCAACGAATACGAGAATACCCGTATTCCCGTGTGCGTCTTTGGGTAACCCGAAGACAAAATCCATTGAGATGGATTCCCAGCACTCAGCCGGGACCGGTAGAGGCAGTAAAGGTGCACGCAGTGAAGGACTTGACTTCACTCGTTGGCAGACTTCGCATGCGCGAACATACTTGCGCACAAACTGATACTGGCGGGGCCAGTAAAAGTCTCGACTTACCGTGAGATATGTTTTCTCTCGGCCACGATGTCCTCCAATAGGTGCATCGTGATACTCGAACATGATCCGCAAACGCAGATCAGTATCATCTGGAATGACAACACGTGGTGTGTCACCAGAAACGGCAGCATAATACAGTAAACCATTGCGAGTAGTGTATCGATCTGATGCAGATCGATACGCAGACGACAATCGTTTCAACGATTCTCGAGATGGTTGGGAGAGATGTGACAACAACTTCACTATCTCACCATCTTGGGCGTATAACCGCCTCACATCATCATATAACGTTGAAGATGGCATGGTGGACGTCATAACCGCAACAGTGGCTGTCTCACTGTTGGGTTTCACGACTGGTTCAAAGTCGGGACGACGTGAGAGTGCATCAGCGACGACATTAAGTCGTCCTGGTTTGTACTCGACCGTAAAGTTGTATTCCGCAAAGAATGACAACCACCGCGCCATTCGTTGTGAAAGGTGCGGGCTGTTCACTACCGTGCGTAATGACGCATGGTCAGTGTAAACAATGAAGGGTCTATCTCCTAATAGATAGACTCTGAGCTTCGCGAGTGCATAGTTCAAGGCAAGTAGTTCCTTGTCATGCACTGGATAGTTCCGCTCAGCTGGTTGCAGCTGACGCGACTGATAGCAGACGACGCGGTCAACGCCTTCAAGATCGTACTGCATTAATGCACAGCCGATTGCGAAATTGCTGGCATCACAGACCACATGAAATGGCCTGTCCTGATCGGCAATTGCGAGAACTGGGGATTTCGTCAAGCTCTGCTTGATACCATCAAAGAAGCGCTGGCATTCTGCGTTCCATAACCACCTCTCGTTCTTTTTCAACAAACGAGAGAGGTGTACAGTCATCTCGGCGTAATTGCTTGAATACTTATGCAAATACGTCGCTAGCCCAAGGAATTTTCGAAGACCTTTGACATCAACCGGCACAGGCCAGTCGGTGATCGCCTTGATCTTTTCGGGATCAGGACGTACACCGTTCTTACCAACGATGCACCCAAGAAGTGGTATTTCGCTTGCTGCAAATGTACACTTCTTGAGGTTTGCATACAATTGATGCTTTCGCATGATTGTAAGAACCTGTTAGACGTGGTACCTGTGAACATCAACGTCCAAATTTCCATCCATAACTCGACTATGGATCAATACGTCATCGAAATAACTCGGCGCGAATTCTCGTGCTGGTCTCAACAGATGTGTATCACATCTGTTTAACGTGGCAGGGGCATTACTAAGCCCTTGTGGCATTACTAGCCATTCCCAGAGCATGCCGCTAGGCGTGCTAACTGCGGTATAGGGTATATCCCGTTCCCGCATAAGGATTTGATAGAAGCCATCCATCAAATCCATGGACGAAAATATGGTACTCTTTGACATACCATCAATGATTACGTCCTTCCTTGGTATCGGCGTCTGAGACGGTACCGTTGCAGCATTCAACTTGTTAAATGCATGCACAATCCACCACCCTCCTGTTGCTTTTCGCACACAGAATGTCGGAGAGCTATGTGGGGAAGTTGATTCCCTCATATGGCCCGCAGCTAAACGATCGGCAAAGAACTTGTCGATCACAAATACTTGTTCACGAGGCAGTGGCCACTGCTTCATGACACAGTACTTCGAGCCTGGTTTAAGCTCGACCTCGTGTCGAATACCTTTATCCTTCGGTAATTCGCACGGAACAGTTTCAGAGAATACATCCTTGAATTCAACAAAATTTTCGTAGAGAGAATTTGTCTTGAGCGATTCCCACGATTGGGAGTCATATCGCTCAACTCGTGTCTTTTCATCGAGGACACTCTCGTCCATAGATGAACTACTGAGAACTCTCTCGTTCTCAGTAAACACTGTTGCTGACCTTATGTCGGTTACACACTCGTCTTCAGCGACGAGTACGAAGATCTGCTTGACTTTGCCACTACGCAGATCACGCAAGAACCTTTTATGTTCGAGCGTTGGCAACTGAGTGATCTCCGAAGTCAACTTCGGAGGCGCAATCAGATTAAGTGTATAAGCGCCTACACCTGATCCGTTATTGACTATGACTTCAATGTCTCTGTCATTTCCTGGGGACTTGTTCCCTCAGGCCTCGAAGGACTTACTCCTTCGGCTTCCCGGGGACTTACTTCATCGGGTTTCGGGGAACTTATTTCCGCCGTATTTGTAATCTTGGGACTTATTCCCTTTACTTCCTCTAGCTGGGGTTGCGCAACCACAGCGAGATCCTCTACGAAAGACTCTCCAGTCGATCTAGGATTGTTGTTTCGCTTAACTTGAGCGATCGATCGTTTCTCTTCTAGATGTTAACCGCTAGGGATACATCTTTGTCCCGGTCCACTCGACTTATTCGAGTGGTGGACCTTCGGTGCAGCTTGTGTTCCCTCACAGCCGCCGGAACTTTGCTCCGAAGTGTAACTGTTTGTTACACTAAGGTTTTGTGCAGTCATACTAACGACCGTACCACAAGTGAGGCCATCGCACTCACTCGTAGTACATCCACACGCTTGTGGACGCTCCAAAACGTTCATCAGATGGCCATCTGATGAACAAGCGGCAGGCATCGTTACTGTCCGATGTTGCCAGTTTACTCGTGGTTCGTACCTTCTGAGCCACGGTATTCCAAGGATGACATCAAATTTGTCATCTAAATCCAATACGATAAAGTCATCGTCATATTGGGTATCTTCTAGGGTATAGTGGATCTTCACTATACGCTTCATGACGGTTACGGATGCGCCTGTCGCAAGACGTACCGTCATCCTCGTAGGAGGTGTGTCACATTCACTGAATTTAAAGTGACCATCTTCTAGCGATTGGCGTCGCACAATATTGTTGGACGCCCCACAATCGACTAGAGCTCGAAGGGACAACTTATTGGCCACTTCGAGTTTCAAGGTAATGAGTGAGACCTCATTGCCTAGAGCAGCAACGCACAACGTCTGTGTGTTGGGAGCAACCTCCCCTAAGAGGCCTAAAAATTCTCTTGACGTTGCTGGATCAGTAGGGTGCTCCGCACCTACTGATCCTGTCCGTTTTTTGGCGGTCCATCCCGCTGTTGCGTCTTTGCACCAACTGCGGACCCTCGTCCCTGCCCCTTTCTCATGGGTGGACGGTCACTACGCCCAGTATCGCGAGACACTGGACGAGGGGCACTACACTCGTAAGCGTAGTGTCCTGTCTTTTGACATCTGTTGCATCTCTGCAACTTCTTGTAGCCTGTAGAGCGAGCCTTCTCGCTCTCTACATAACAGAGTTCCATCGGCTCTGGACCTCCGCTGTCATATCGTCTCGGTTGACGATATGATGTCGAGCTGGCGCGAGCCTGTCTCAGACTGAAGTCTTCCTGCTCCGCAATGGAAATGGATTGTTCTAGTGAATCTAGTTCAAGCCGGAACAGGTGAGTCTTGACGGGACCATCCGCAAGACCCTGCATGAACACCGAAACCAACGTGTGTTCATCCACCGGATTGGAACTTATACAATTTGTGAGATGTCGTATATGTTGCGCGTAAGTGTGCACATCACGCTTACCCTGCTTGAGCTTCAAGAGTTCGGTTAAAGCTCTGAACTCAGCTCTAGGCGGTTCAAACGTTTTTCTGAGCCGCGACTTGAAGACTTCCAACGACCCAAACGCATATGGGTCGTGCAACTTGAGCCCCAGTGCCCAAGTCTTGGCACGTCCTGCCAGATTTGACTGGGCAAATGCAACTTGCATATCCCCGTCGTCGATGCGACGCGCCCTTATGGCGTCATCCGATTCGACGAACCATCTCAAGAGGGAGTCCTCTTCGACTCCCCTTTACTTGGAGATGTCAATCTTCAAGGTTTCGGGTCGACGCGAGTGCATCGACCCACCAGCAGCAGCCTGCTGCTGTCTCAACAGTTCAAACTGTTGAGCACCCTGTTCTCTCAACAACTCTGCTTGTTGAGAACCTTGTTGGTGAAGCAAGGCTACTTTCTCGCGTTCGGCGTCAAGTTCATTTTGAATGAACTTGGCGATAGTAGCATGTTGGGCATCTCTATTGAGAGCCTCTAGCATGACGCTAACAGCATGGATGCCCATGGTTGAACCCATTCGTTCAACCGCATCCCATTCGACATCGCTCAAATGGGAGTAGCCGTCACGCGTAGCGTGAAAGCTTTGGTCATCTTCATCATCCAACAAATTCATGTTGGATGTGAACGCGATCCTTGGACGGACTACAAAGTGCTACCAGGTGTAACGGGGCACCCTGAAGCTTGTACTGGTGACAGTACAAGCTACTTATTCTGATGACAGAATAAGGCGGTGCCTCGGAACTTCACGTACACTCGTACGTGCAGAGGAAGACGGTAAGAAGAAGCGAGTACTTGGTTAAAGTAAAAAGTTGAACTGTATTTATAATAGTTAATGTCTGCAATAAATCACTACTTATCTTCATCTAACTATGTCTAAATACAAATGTGTAAATCAACTATCTGCTCACCACTCACTGCGTACGTCTGTCGTGGCGTGTCTTCGTTTGTTGATATAATGACCTATATCAACCAATTAGGAACTACTCGTAAGTGCTACAGAATATTTGTTCTTATGACAACATTCTGAGAATATAACTCTTATAGTTATATTCTATTAACAATTTCTTATAAATTGTTATGCAACGATTCACCCCGTTACACCCCCCCCTTAACCATCAGTCACTTTAGTGACTGATTCACTAAATGGATACTCGTCCCAAATCATTTGGGACAGGGTTTGCACTTGTTGGTCTGAGTCCACTTCCCAACATTTCATCGCATGGTTAACAAGCCCATGCGATGCGCGAGCAAGGCCGCCGAGAGCTCGTCTGCACGTCTCTGTGCGGACGCCAAATCAGAAACAACAGCAACTGATGTCTCATCGGTTGCTGAAGCGACCCAGCCTGTGTCACTTGGTGATGCAGGCGCTGGTCATGAAGACACTCGTGTCTTCACAGAGTATGAGCTCGGTGTCTCGTACTCTCCTGATACGGATGACGGATCCGTATCGACGGCGATTGAATCTAAGCCGCCTGCCAAGCGTGGCATGGACGATGCTTTGCGTCGCAGCATCTTTGGTTCATCTGATGAGTCAGATGAACCATCACCGAAGCGTAGGCACTCGAGGTCGCGAGACTCGGGCGCTAACAGTGGTGTCGGTTCTCCTATGGACACCACTACGCAACGAGGTGCCAGTACTTCTGTCGGCACATCACAAGAAGAGCGGGACCGCAATGTCTTGCGTCTCGCTCCTGAGAAGAAGGCATGGATGCCTCCCAAATCTGTCATGGATCACTTGTCGGCGACGACGAGTGATCGTTATCGAACACGATTGTTCGATTCGTCAAGGATCCATCACCTTGACCCCAGCGCGAAAAACTATCGCGCTGAACATGAATTCTTCATCGATGCTTTCTTTAGACATCGATGGTACAGTGGGAATCACAAGCGTGATGGTCCCTCACTGCTTCAGGCGTGGAGCGCCTACATCCATAACCTCGAGGATGTAGGTCGTGACGCTTGGAACGACAAACTTATCAAAGCTCGTGATAAGTTTGAAAAGCGAACCCCGACAGGTGCACGCTACAAGCTGCATCGTCTGTCAAGGGAGAAAGGATTACCCTGCCTCTCATGGGGAGACTCGTGCCCGTGATGTGTGAACAACTTTGCACGAGCACCTAAGGGGGCTTACCTCCCTAATAGCCCGTGGTGGCGCGTACGTATCTCTACTGAGATGTACGAAGGGGATTGACAACCTGAAATCCTTTTACGACCGTGCCGGGAAGACTTTCTCCGGCGGTCCTTCTGCGGAACAGGATGTGCCGCGTCGTACTGCTCAACCAGACCCAGTACGTCGATCATCAGTTGGGAGCGGGGCTCCCAAGAATCCCAGGACGGGGGATAGCCGCGCCACCGGACGAGATAACTCGTCCGACGTCCGTTCACGTCGCGGTGGTTCAACAGCTGCTCAACTAGATAGCGCTGGCCACCGCGAGAGTCCTCTAATGGAGGTGGAGGAGGAGGAAAGACGCTCTCCACGCGATCATGTGGATCGGTGTGTTCCCGAGAGCTTCTTTGATCGCGTAACGCAAGGGTTACGCGACGATCTCGAACATGAGCGGAATAGGCGTCTCCAGATGGCGGACACTGCCTCGAAGCATCGAGCTGAGTTTGCCTTTGCTCAGCTCGAGAACGAGAGATCTCTGACATCTCTTCGTGACGAGCTAAGGGTAGCTCGTGGGATTGTTGATCGGTCTCGGGATGAGATAGCTGCTCTTTAGACCCTTGTTGATGCCCACCATCGGGAGTACAAGGCTCTCTGCGAGATGCTTGAGCGCAAGGGCGTTCTTCATCGGAAGAAGCAGCGTACTGATGGTACGGTTTAAGCCGACCAACGTAAAACGTGGGATGCGTTCGCATCTTACGTGGTAACTCGATCGTGTATGCATTGCCTAGGCGGTGCAATACACGAAAAGGGCCGATGTACTTGGGTAGTAGTTTACTGCTACCCAAGTTAGTCACTACATGCTTTGGTAGATTAACCGTAGACAGTAGGACTAAGTCACCTATATTAAATAAAAGAGTGTTTGCCCTTCCATTCTTGTCAGCGTTTTGCTTTTGCTTATCCACCGCTTTGGCGATGGAGTCTTGCACAAAACGGACTACCGTTTCACGAGCCAGCATGAACTCATCTGATGACTCGTTAGCTTCAGTGTGCTGTGAGTGCACTGCTGCAACATCAATATTTTCTTCAGTGAGGGCTTCCGCACTCTCACTGGCATCATCTTCTTCGATATCGATGTTAGTGATATCGGCATCAAACGCAATGACCTCTTCGTCAGAGCGTGATGAGCGTGAACCAAATCGCTTTTTGCTCGCGCGAGTCCCCCCCCCTTAAACCAGAGTTACACTCTAGTAAGGTGGGTACACGCGGATGGCGCAAGCCATTCACGTAAACCATTGTATGTGTCGTGGACGCATGCACCGAGTTGTTAATGGCAAACTCTACCATTGGCAAAAACTTACTCCAACTCTTAAAGGAGTGTACGTATCCTCGAAGTATCTCTTCAAGGACACGATTGGAACGTTCCGTCTGACCATCTGACTCTGGATGATCAGATGTAGACATCTTCAAGCGCGTTCCGAGTGATTTGAACACGGAACGCCAGAAATCAGCAGTGAATGTGGATCTCTGTCTGATACGAGTTCACGGGCAACCCATGAAGTCGGAAGATGGTGTCAATAAAGACACAAGCACAGCCACTTGCCGTGATTGTCTCTGTACAGCCACAAGGTGTACCATTTTGCTGAATCTGTCAACAAATACGAGAGTACCCGTATTCCCGCGTGCGTCTTTGGGTGACCCGAGGACGAAATCCATTGAGATGGATTCCCAGCACTCAGCCGGAACCGGTAGAGGTTGTAAAGGTGCACGCAGTGAAGGACTTGACTTCACTCGTTGACAGACTTCGCATGCGCGAACATACTTGCGCACAAACTGATACTGGCGGGGCCAGTAAAAGTCTCGACTCACCGTGAGACATGTTTTCTCTCGGCCACGATGTCCTCCTATAGGAGCATCGTGATACTCGAACATGACCCGCAAATGCAGATCAGTATTATCTGGAATGACAACACGTGGTGTGTCACCAGAAACGGCTGTATAATACAGTAAACCGTTACATGTAGTGTATCGATCTGATGCAGATCGATACGCAGACGACAATCGTTTCAACGATTCTCGAGATGGTTGGGAGAGATGTGTCAACAACTTCACTATCTCACCATCTTGGGCGTATGCCCGCCTCACATCATCATACAACGTTGTAGATGGGACTGAGGACGTCATAACCGCAACAGTGACTGTCTCACTGTTGGGTTTCGCGACTGTTTCAAAGTCGGGACGACGTGAGAGTGCATCAGCAACGACATTAAGTCGTCCTGGTTTGTACTCGACCGTAAAGTTGTATTCCGCAAAGAATGACAACCACCGCGCCATTCGTTGTGAAAGGTGCGGGCTGTTCACTGCCGTGCGTAATGACGCATGGTCAGTGTAAACAACGAAGGGTCTATCTCCTAATAGATAGACCCTGAACTTCGCAAGTGCATACTTCATGGCAAGGCGTTCCTTGTCATGCACATGATAGTTCCGCTCAGCTGGTTGCAGCTGACGCGACTGATAGCAGACGACGCGTTCAACGCCTTCTAGGTCGTACTGCATTAATGCACAGCCGATTGCGAAATCGCTGGCATCACAGACCACATGAAATGGCCTGTCCTGATCGGCTATTGCTAGGACTGGGGATTGTATCAAGCTCTGCTTGATACCCTCAAAGGAGCGCTGACATTCAGCGTTCCATAACCACCTCTCGTTCTTTTTCAACAAACGAGAGAGGTGCACAGTCATCTCGGCGTAATTGCGTGAATACTTATGCAAATACGCCGCTAGCCCAAGGAATTTTCGAAGACCTTTGACATCAACCGGCACAGGCCAGTCGGTGAACGCCTTGATCTTTTCGGGATCAGGACGAACACCGTTCTTACCAACGATGCACCCAAGAAGTGGTATTTCGCTTGCTGCGAATATACACTTCTTGAGGTTCGCATACAATTGATGCTTTCGCATGATTGTAAGAACTTGTCGGACGTGGTACCTGTGAACCTCAACGTCCGACTTTCCATCCATAGCTCGACTATGGATGAATACGTCATCGAAATAACTTGGTGCGAATTCTCGTACTGGTCTCAACAGATGTGATACACACCTGTTGAACGTGGCAGGGGCATTACTAAGCCCTTGTGGCATTACTAGCCATTCTCAGAGCATGCCGCTAGACGTGCTAACTGCGTATAGGGTATATCCCGTTCTCGCATAAGGATTTGATAGAAGCCATCCATCAAATCCATGGACGAAAAGATGGTACTCTTTGACATACCATCAATGATTACGTCCTTCCTCGGTATCGGCGTCTGAGCCGGTACCGTTGCAGCGTTCAATTTGTTGAACGCGCGCACTATCCGCCACCCTTCTGTTTCTTTTCGCACACAGAAGATCGGAGAGCTATGTGGGGAAGTTGATTCCCTCACATGGCCCGCAGCTAAACGATCGGCAAAGAACTTGTCGATCGCAAGTACTTGTTCACGAGGCAGTGGCCACTGCTTCATGACACAGTACTTCGAGCCTGGATTAAGCTCGACCTCGTGTCGAATACCTTTATCCTTCGGTAATTCGCACGGAACAGTTTCAAGGAATACATCCTTGAATTCAACCAAATCTTCGTAGAAAGGATTTGTCTTGAGCGATTCCCACGATTGGGAGTCATATCGCTCAATTCGTGTCTTTTCATCTAGGACACTCTCGTCCATAGATGAACTACTGAGAACTCTCTCGGTCTCAGTGAACACTGTTGCTGACCTTATGTCGGTTACACACTCATCATCAGCGACGAGTACGCAGATCTGCTTGACTTTGCCACTACGCAGATCACGCAAGAGCCTTTTATGTTCGAGCGTTGGCAACTGAGTGATCTCCGAAGTCAACTTCGGAGGCGCAATCAGATCAAGTGTATAAGCGCCTACACTTGATCCGTTATTGACTATGACATTCAATGTCTCTGTCATTTCCTGGGGACTTATTCCCTCAGGCTTCGAAGGACTTATTCCTTCGTCTTCCCGGGGACTTATTCCCGCGGGTTTCGGGGAACTTATTTCCGCCGTATTTGTAATCTTGGGACTTATTCCCTTAACTTCCTCTAGCTGGGGTTGCGCAACCACAGCGAGATCCTCTACAAAAGACTCTCCAGTCGATCTAGGATTGTTGTTTCGCTTAACTTGAGCGATCGATCGTTTCTCTTCTAGATGTTAACCGCTAGGGATACATCTTTGTCCCGGTCCACTCGACTTATTCGAGTGGTGGACCTTCGGCGCAGCCTGTGTTTCCTCACAGCCGCCGGAACTTTGCTCCGAAGTGTAACCGTTTGGTACACTAAGGTTTTGTGCAGTCGTACTAACGACCGTACCACAAGTGAGGCCATCGCACTCACTTCGTAGTACATCCACACGCTTGTGGGCGCTCCAAAACGTTCATCAGATGGCCATCTGATGAACAAGAGGCAGGCATCATTACTGTTCGATGTTGCCAGTTTACTCGTGGTTCGTACCTTCTGAGCCACGGTATTCCAAGGATGACATCAAATTTGTCATCCAAATCCAATACGATAAAGTCATCGTCATATTGGGTATCTTCTAGCGTATAGTGGATCTTCACTATACGCTTCATGACGGTTACGGATGCGCCTGTCGCAAGACGTACCGTCATCCTCGTAGGAGGTGTGTCACATTCACTGAATTTAAAGTGACCATCTTTTAGCGATTGGCGTCGCACAATATTGTTGGACGCCCCACAATCGACTAGAGCTCGAAGGGACAACTTATTGGCCACTTCGAGTTTCAAGGTAATGAGTGAGACCTCATTACCTAGAGCAGCAACGCACAACGTCTGTGTGTTGCGAGCAACCTCCCCTAAGAGGCCTACAAATTCTCTTGACGTTGCTGGATCAGTAGGGTGCTCCGCACCTACTGATCCTGTCCGTTTTTTGGCGGTCCATCCCGCTGTTGCGTCTTTGCACCAACTGCGGACCCTCGTCCCTGCCCCTTTCTCATGGGTGGACGGTCACTACGCCCAGTATCGCGAGACACTGGACGAGGGGCACTACACTCGTAAGCGTAGTGTCCTGTCTTTTGACATCTGTTGCATCTCTGCAACTTCTTGTAGCCTGTAGAGCGAGCCTTCTCGCTCTCTACATAACAGAGTTCTATCGGCTCTGGACCTCCGCTGTCATATCGTCTCGGTTGACGATATGATGTCGAGCTGGCACGAGCCTGTCTCAGACTGAAGTCTTCCTGCTCCGCAATGGAAATGGATTGTTCTAGTGAATCTAGTTCAAGCCGGAACAGGTGAGTCTTGACGGGACCATCCGCAAGACCCTGCATGAACACCGAAACCAACGTGTGTTCATCCACCGGATTGGAACTTATACAATTTGTGAGATGTCGTATATGTTGCGCGTAAGTGTGCACATCACGCTTACCCTGCTTGAGCTTCAAGAGTTCGGTTCAAGCTCTGAGCTCAGCTCTAGGCGGTTCAAACGTTTTTCTGAGCCGCGACTTGAAGACTTCCAACGACCCAAACGCATATGGGTCGTGCAGCTTGAGCCCCAGTGCCCAAGTCTTGGCACGTCCTGCCAGATTTGATTGGGCAAATGCAACTTGCATATCCCCGTCGTCGATGCGACGCGCCCTTATGGCGTCATCCGATTCGACGAACCATCTCAAGAGGGAGTCCTCTTCGACTCCCCTTTACTTGGAGATGTCAATCTTCAAGGTTTCGGGTCGACGCGAGTGCATCGACCCACCAGCAGCAGCCTGCTGCTGTCTCAACAGTTCAAACTGTTGAGCACCCTGTTCTCTCAACAACTCTGCTTGTTGAGAACCTTGTTGGTGAAGCAAGGCTACTTTCTCGCGTTCGGCGTCAAGTTCATTTTGAATGAACTTGGCGATAGTAGCATGTTGGGCATCTCTATTGAGAGCCTCTAGCATGACGCTAACAGCATGGATGCCCATGGTTGAACCCATTCGTTCAACCGCATCCCATTCGACATCGCTCAAATGGGAGTAGCCGTCACGCGTAGCGTGAAAGCTTTGGTCATCTTCATCATCCAACAAATTCATGTTGGATGTGAACGCGATCCTTGGACGGACTACAAAGTGCTACCAGGTGTAACGGGGCACCCTGAAGCTTGTACTGGTGACAGTACAAGCTACTTATTCTGATGACAGAATAAGGCGGTACCTCGGAACTTCACGTACACTCGTACGTGCAGAGGAAGACGGTAAGAAGAAGCGAGTACTTGGTTAAAGTAAAAAGTTGAACTGTATTTATAATAGTTAATGTCTGCAATAAATCACTACTTATCTTCATCTAACTATGTCTAAATACAAATGTGTAAATCAACTATCTGCTCACCACTCACTGCGTACGTCTGTCGTGGCGTGTCTTCGTTTGTTGATATAATGACCTATATCAACCAATTAGGAACTACTCGTAAGTGCTACAGAATATTTGTTCTTATGACAACATTCTGAGAATATAACTCTTATAGTTATATTCTATTAACAATTTCTTATAAATTGTTATGCAACGATTCACCCCGTTACACCCCCCCCTTAACCATCAGTCACTTTAGTGACTGATTCACTAAATGGATACTCGTCCCAAATCATTTGGGACAGGGTTTGCACTTGTTGGTCTGAGTCCACTTCCCAACATTTCATCGCATGGTTAACAAGCCCATGCGATGCGCGAGCAAGGCCGCCGAGAGCTCGTCTGCACGTCTCTGTGCGGACGCCAAATCAGAAACAACAGCAACTGATGTCTCATCGGTTGCTGAAGCGACCCAGCCTGTGTCACTTGGTGATGCAGGCGCTGGTCATGAAGACACTCGTGTCTTCACAGAGTACGAGCTCGGTGTCTCGTACTCTCCTGATACGGATGACGGATCCGTATCGACGGCGATTGAATCTAAGCCGCCTGCCAAGCGTGGCATGGACGATGCTTTGCGTCGCAGCATCTTTGGTTCATCTGATGAATCAGATGAACCATCACCGAAGCGTAGGCACTCGAGGTCGCGAGACTCGGGCGCTAACAGTGGTGTCGGTTCTCCTATGGACACCACTACGCAACGAGGTGCCAGTACTTCTGTCGGCACATCACAAGAAGAGCGGGACCGCAATGTCTTGCGTCTCGCTCCTGAGAAGAAGGCATGGATGCCTCCCAAATCTGTCATGGATCACTTGTCGGCGACGACGAGTGATCGTTATCGAACACGATTGTTCGATTCGTCAAGGATCCATCACCTTGACCCCAGCGCGAAAAACTATCGCGCTGAACATGAATTCTTCATCGATGCTTTCTTTAGACATCGATGGTACAGTGGGAATCACAAACGTGATGGTCCCTCACTGCTTCAGGCGTGGAGCGCCTACATCCATAACCTCGAGGATGTAGGTCGTGACGCTTGGAACGACAAACTTATCAAAGCTCGTGATAAGTTTGAAAAGCGAACCCCGACAGGTGCACGCTACAAGCTGCATCGTCTGTCAAGGGAGAAAGGATTACCCTGCCTCTCATGGGGAGACTCGTGCCCGTGATGTGTGAACAACTTTGCACGAGCACCTAAGGAGGCTTACCTCCCTAATAGCCCGTGGTGGCGCGTACGTATCTCTACTGAGATGTACGAAGGGGATTGACAACCTGAAATCCTTTTACGACCGTGCCGGGAAGACTTTCTCCGGCGGTCCTTCTGCGGAATAGGATGTGCCGCGTCGTACTGCTCAGCCAGACCCAGTACGTCGATCATCAGTTGGGAGCGGGGCTCCCAAGAATCCCAGGACGGGGGATAGCCGCGCCACCGGACGAGATTACTCGTCCGACGTCCGTTCACGTCGCGGTGGTTCAACAGCTGCTCAACTAGATAGCGCTGGCCACCGCGAGAGTCCTCTAATGGAGGTGGAGGAGGAGGAAAGACGCTCTCCACGCGATCATGTGGATCGGTGTGTTCCCGAGAGCTTCTTTGATCGCGTAACGCAAGGGTTACGCGACGATCTCGAACATGAGCGGAATAGGCGTCTCCAGATGGCGGACACTGCCTCGAAGCATCGAGCTGAGTTTGCCTTTGCTCAGCTCGAGAACGAGAGATCTCTGACATCTCTTCGTGACGAGCTAAGGGTAGCTCGTGGGATTGTTGATCGGTCTCGGGATGAGATAGCTGCTCTTTAGACCCTTGTTGATGCCCACCATCGGGAGCACAAGGCTCTCTGCGAGATGCTTGAGCGCAAGGGCGTTCTTCATCGGAAGAAGCAGCGTACTGTTGGTACGGTTTAAGCCGACCAACGTAAAACGTGGGATGCGTTCGCATCTTACGTGGTAACTCGATCGTGTATGCATTGCCTAGGCGGTGCAATACACGAAAAGGGCCGATGTACTTGGGTAGTAGTTTACTGCTACCCAAGTTAGTCACTACATGCTTTGGTAGATTAACCGTAGACAGTAGGACTAAGTCACCTATATTAAATAAAAGAGTGTTTGCCCTTCCATTCTTGTCAGCGTTTTGCTTTTGCTTATCCACCGCTTTGGCGATGGAGTCTTGCACAAAACGGACTACCGTTTCACGAGCCAGCATGAACTCATCTGATGACTCGTTAGCTTCAGTGTGCTGTGAGTGCACTGCTGCAACATCAATATTTTCTTCAGTGAGGGCTTCCGCACTCTCACTGGCATCATCTTCTTCGATATCGATGTTAGTGATATCGGCATCAAACGCAATGACCTCTTCGTCAGAGCGTGATGAGCGTGAACCAAATCGCTTTTTGCTCGCGCGAGTCCCTCCCCCCCTTAAACCAGAGTTACACTCTAGTAAGGTGGGTACACGCGGATGGCGCAAGCCATTCACGTAAACCATTGTATGTGTCGTGGACGCATGCACCGAGTTGTTAATGGCAAACTCTACCATTGGCAAAAACTCACTCCAACTCTTAAAGGAGTGTACGTATCCTCGAAGTATCTCTTCAAGGACACGATTGGCACGTTCCGTCTGACCATCTGACTCTGGATGATCAGATGTAGACATCTTCAAGCGCGTTCCGAGTGATTTGAACACGGAACACCAGAAATCAGCAGTGAATGTGGATCTCTGTCTGATACGAGTTCACGGGCAACCCATGAAGTCGGAAGATGGTGTCAATAAAGACACAAGCACAGCCACTTGCCGTGATTGTCTCTGTACAGCCACAAGGTGTACCATTTTGCTGAATCTGTCAACAAATACGAGAATACCCGTATTCCCGCGTGCGTCTTTGGGTGACCCGAAGACGAAATCCATTGAGATGGATTCCCAGCACTCAGCCGGAACCGGTAGAGGCTGTAAAGGTGCACGCAGTGAAGGACTTGACTTCACTCGTTGACAGACTTCGCATGCGCGAACATACTTGCGCACAAACTGATACTGGCGGGGCCAGTAAAAGTCTCGACTCACCGTGAGACATGTTTTCTCTCGGCCACGATGTCCTCCTATAGGAGCATCGTGATACTCGAACATGACCCGCAAATGCAGATCAGTATTATCTGGAATGACAACACGTGGTGTGTCACCAGAAACGGCTGTATAATACAGTAAACCGTTACATGTAGTGTATCGATCTGATGCAGATCGATACGCAGACGACAATCGTTTCAACGATTCTCGAGATGGTTGGGAGAGATGTGTCAACAACTTCACTATCTCACCATCTTGGGCGTATGCCCGCCTCACATCATCATACAACGTTGTAGATGGGACTGAGGACGTCATAACCGCAACAGTGACTGTCTCACTGTTGGGTTTCGCGACTGTTTCAAAGTCGGGACGACGTGAGAGTGCATCAGCAACGACATTAAGTCGTCCTGGTTTGTACTCGACCGTAAAGTTGTATTCCGCAAAGAATGACAACCACCGCGCCATTCGTTGTGAAAGGTGCGGGCTGTTCACTGCCGTGCGTAATGACGCATGGTCAGTGTAAACAACGAAGGGTCTATCTCCTAATAGATAGACCCTGAACTTCGCAAGTGCATACTTCATGGCAAGGCGTTCCTTGTCATGCACAGGATAGTTCCGCTCAGCTGGTTGCAGCTGACGCGACTGATAGCAGACGACGCGTTCAACACCTTCTAGGTCGTACTGCATTAATGCACAGCCGATTGCGAAATCGCTGGCATCACAGACCACATGAAATGTCCTGTCCTGATCGGCTATTGCTAGGACTGGGGATTGTATCAAGCTCTGCTTGATACCCTCAAAGGAGCGCTGACATTCAGCGTTCCATAACCACCTCTCGTTCTTTTTCAACAAACGAGAGAGGTGCACAGTCATCTCGGCGTAATTGCGTGAATATTTATGCAAATACGCCGCTAGCCCAAGGAATTTTCGAAGACCTTTGACATCGACCGGCACAGGCCAGTCGGTGATCGCCTTGATCTTTTCGGGATCAGGACGTACACCGTTCTTACCAACGATGCACCCAAGAAGTGGTATTTCGCTTGCTGCAAATATACACTTCTTGAGGTTTGCATACAATTGATGCTTTCGCATGATTGTAAGAACTTGTCGGACGTGGTACCTGTGAACCTCAACGTCCGATTTTCCATCCATAGCTCGACTATGGATGAATACGTCATCGAAATAACTCGGCGCGAATTCTCATACTGGCCTCAACAGATGTGATACACACCTGTTGAACGTGGCAGGGGCATTACTGAGCCCTTGTGGCATTACTAGCCATTCTCAGAGCATGCCGCTAGACGTGCTAACTGCGTATAGGGTATATCCCGTTCTCGCATAAGGATTTGATAGAAGCCATCCATCAAATCCATGGACGAAAAGATGGTACTCTTTGACATACCATCAATGATTACGTCCTTCCTCGGTATCGGCGTCTGAGCCGGTACCGTTGCAGCGTTCAATTTGTTGAACGCGCGCACTATCCGCCACCCTTCTGTTGCTTTTCGCACACAGAAGATCGGAGAGCTATGTGGGGAAGTTGATTCCCTCACATGGCCCGCAGCTAAACGATCGGCAAAGAACTTGTCGATCGCAAGTACTTGTTCACGAGGCAGTGGCCACTGCTTCATGACACAGTACTTCGAGCCTGGATTAAGCTCGACCTCGTGTCGAATACCTTTATCCTTCGGTAATTCGCACGGAACAGTTTCAAGGAATACATCCTTGAATTCAACCAAATCTTCGTAGAAAGGATTTGTCTTGAGCGATTCCCACGATTGGGAGTCATATCGCTCAATTCGTGTCTTTTCATCTAGGACACTCTCGTCCATAGATGAACTACTGAGAACTCTCTCGGTCTCAGTGAACACTGTTGCTGACCTTATGTCGGTTACACACTCATCATCAGCGACGAGTACGCAGATCTGCTTGACTTTGCCACTACGCAGATCACGCAAGAGCCTTTTATGTTCGAGCGTTGGCAACTGAGTGATCTCCGAAGTCAACTTCGGAGGCGCAATCAGATCAAGTGTATAAGCGCCTACACTTGATCCGTTATTGACTATGACATTCAATGTCTCTGTCATTTCCTGGGGACTTATTCCCTCAGGCTTCGAAGGACTTATTCCTTCGTCTTCCCGGGGACTTATTCCCGCGGGTTTCGGGGAACTTATTTCCGCCGTATTTGTAATCTTGGGACTTATTCCCTTAACTTCCTCTAGCTGTGGTTGCGCAACCACAGCGAGATCCTCTACAAAAGACTCTCCAGTCGATCTAGGATTATCGTTTCGCTTAACCTGAGCGATCGATTGTTTCTCTTCTAGATGTTCCCCTCTAGGGATACATCTTTGTCCCGGTCCACTCGACTTATTCGAGTGGTGGACCTTCGGCGCAGCCTGTGTTTCCTCACAGCCGCCGGAACTTTGCTCCGAAGTGTAACCGTTTGGTACACTAAGGTTTTGTGCAGTCGTACTAACGACCGTACCACAAGTGAGGCCATCGCACTCACTTCGTAGTACATCCACACGCTTGTGGGCGCTCCAAAACGTTCATCAGATGGCCATCTGATGAACAAGAGGCAGGCATCATTACTGTTCGATGTTGCCAGTTTACTCGTGGTTCGTACCTTCTGAGCCACGGTATTCCAAGGATGACATCAAATTTGTCATCCAAATCCAATACGATAAAGTCATCGTCATATTGGGTATCTTCTAGCGTATAGTGGATCTTCACTATACGCTTCATGACGGTTACGGATGCGCCTGTCGCAAGACGTACCGTCATCCTCGTAGGAGGTGTGTCACATTCACTGAATTTAAAGTGACCATCTTTTAGCGATTGGCGTCGCACAATATTGTTGGACGCCCCACAATCGACTAGAGCTCGAAGGGACAACTTATTGGCCACTTCGAGTTTCAAGGTAATGAGTGAGACCTCATTACCTAGAGCAGCAACGCACAACGTCTGTGTGTTGCGAGCAACCTCCCCTAAGAGGCCTACAAATTCTCTTGACGTTGCTGGATCAGTAGGGTGCTCCGCACCTACTGATCCTGTCCGTTTTTTGGCGGTCCATCCCGCTGTTGCGTCTTTGCACCAACTGCGGACCCTCGTCCCTGCCCCTTTCTCATGGGTGGACGGTCACTACGCCCAGTATCGCGAGACACTGGACGAGGGGCACTACACTCGTAAGCGTAGTGTCCTGTCTTTTGACATCTGTTGCATCTCTGCAACTTCTTGTAGCCTGTAGAGCGAGCCTTCTCGCTCTCTACATAACAGAGTTCTATCGGCTCTGGACCTCCGCTGTCATATCGTCTCGGTTGACGATATGATGTCGAGCTGGCACGAGCCTGTCTCAGACTGAAGTCTTCCTGCTCCGCAATGGAAATGGATTGTTCTAGTGAATCTAGTTCAAGCCGGAACAGGTGAGTCTTGACGGGACCATCCGCAAGACCCTGCATGAACAACGAAACCAACGTGTGTTCATCCACCGGATTGGAACTTATACAATTTGTGAGATGTCGTATATGTTGCGCGTAAGTGTGCACATCACGCTTACCCTGCTTGAGCTTCAAGAGTTCGGTTCAAGCTCTGAGCTCAGCTCTAGGCGGTTCAAACGTTTTTCTGAGCCGCGACTTGAAGACTTCCAACGACCCAAACGCATATGGGTCGTGCAGCTTGAGCCCCAGTGCCCAAGTCTTGGCACGTCCTGCCAGATTTGATTGGGCAAATGCAACTTGCATATCCCCGTCGTCGATGCGACGCGCCCTTATGGCGTCATCCGATTCGACGAACCATCTCAAGAGGGAGTCCTCTTCGACTCCCCTTTACTTGGAGATGTCAATCTTCAAGGTTTCGGGTCGACGCGAGTGCATCGACCCACCAGCAGCAGCCTGCTGCTGTCTCAACAGTTCAAACTGTTGAGCACCCTGTTCTCTCAACAACTCTGCTTGTTGAGAACCTTGTTGGTGAAGCAAGGCTACTTTCTCGCGTTCGGCGTCAAGTTCATTTTGAATGAACTTGGCGATAGTAGCATGTTGGGCATCTCTATTGAGAGCCTCTAGCATGACGCTAACAGCATGGATGCCCATGGTTGAACCCATTCGTTCAACCGCATCCCATTCGACATCGCTCAAATGGGAGTAGCCGTCACGCGTAGCGTGAAAGCTTTGGTCATCTTCATCATCCAACAAATTCATGTTGGATGTGAACGCGATCCTTGGACGGACTACCAAGTGCTACCAGGTGTAACGGGGCACCCTGAAGCTTGTACTGGTGACAGTACAAGCTACTTATTCTGATGACAGAATAAGGCGGTGCCTCGTAACTTCACGTACACTCGTACTTGCAGAGGAAGACGGTAAGAAGAAGCGAGTACTTGGTTAGAGTAAAAAGTAGAACTGTGTTTAGTATAGTTAATGTCTGCAATAAATCACTGTTTATCTTCATCTAACTATGTCTAAATACAAATGTGTAAATCAACTATCTGCTCACCACTCACTGCGTGCGTCTGTCGTGGCGCGTCTTCGTTGGTTGTTATAATGGCCTATATCAACCAATTAGGAACTACTCTTAAGTGCTACAGAATATTTGTCTTTATGACAATATTCTGAGAATATAACTCTTATAGTTATATTCTATTAACAATTTCTTATAAATTGTTATGTAACGATTCACCCCGTTACATGGAGGCTGCACGCTGCAAAGCTTGCCGACGCACCAACGTCCACCATCAGGACTCTGCGATATAAACACTCTTGTCAAGGTGTGACTCACCTTGGCCTCCAGCAGACATCAGTTTCTTGGGTTGCGAGTGAAGTCGGGGCCCGGTTGCGTGACGACCCCCAGAACAGACCAAAGGAAATCATCCTAGACGTTCGTCGCGAGCATGGGGTCACGTTTTTATACAAGAAAGCTTGGCGAGGAAAAACGAGGATTATGGAAATTACTCATGACTCCTACGAACAAAAATCTCATTAAGCTTTCTAGCTTAGCGCAGGCATGTTTGTTTGACAAAACCAGGTGAGGGTCGTAAATGGCTGGTGCTCATTTTAATTGCCTACCTAAAAACCTCAGTATTCTGCTGATACAATAAATGCTGCAACAGGAAGCGTTGCGGCCGTGTACACGACTGGGCCCGAGCATCATTTTCGCCGCCTTTTTGTTGCCTACCGAGCGTGAATTGCAGGATTTTGATCTGGATGCCGTCCACTACTGGGCCTTGATAAAACCCACCTTAGATCAAAGTATTAGGGGACGCTCTAAACGGCTGTATACGGCTACGCCGTCGTCGATGCTGAAAACGACGAGAGATGTCTTTAATTGTTATCAGAACTACGGACGCTCCTGGAAGCAAACACGTTAAATCTGCAGTGAATGAATTTCCTTTCCGACCGTCAGAAAGAGCTGATCATCAAAATTTAGGATTTTTCCTAGTGCATGCCATGGCTTTTGCATGCGGCACCTCATCAAAAACTTTAGGAAGGTATTTATAATGTCTGATTGGTGAAGCTCTTGTGGCAGGTCACTTTTGCATTGGCTGACGTGGAATTTGACGTTAAGATGAGCGAGATTAAAGAAATTCTAATTGAAGCTAAAAAGAGTGGATTGTGGGCATAGCCAAAAATCTTTGGGCCAACAGCACGTTTGAGGGAAAAAGATTTGGACATCTTACCTCCAATATTGCGGAATCGCTTAACTTTGGATTCTGGAATCCCGTGAACTTCCAATCGTTATGATGATGCATAGGTAGGTTGCTGATGAAGTCTGCTGAATGAATATGAACTACACATTCTAACCGTTTTGGAAGATTCTTACGCTGTGGGAAAAGGATCCGCCAGCAGTTGATAATCTGGTTTGATGAGCGGCGACTGCAGGCAGCTGAATAACCCTCGCTACTTATTCCCTCAGTTGAGAAAAAGGTCAGCACTTCCATCGAGCGCGATAGTCACTACAGGGTTCTAAGTGCGGCTTATGGTGATGTCGGAGGATCGGAATTTGACTGTCATTATCAGGCAATATGAGTGCTCGTGCAAGCGGTGGCAGGTACAAGGTGAGCTCGCTCCAAAACAATCTGCAACGTATCCTTGATGACTCGTTCTAAAAACAGTATCACATCTTTGTCACCAGTTTTTTCTTGTCATAACGCAGCAGCTGCGTTACTATCGTGTCGAATGAATGTGTGACAGCATGCGAAAGAATGCTTTACAGTAGTTGCATACCGACGCACGTGCGCAGAAACGGTACACCCACTTGGCAATGAAAGCATTTAGGCTGACGTGATAGATAGGGACGGACAAGAAGTACGTGTATCCCCACCGCGTACGCGGCGCCCACCGAGAAGCCCAACAAAAGCGCGATCGTAGAGAGGATGAAGGCCTAAAAAGCATCCCGTGCATTGCGACAGATGCTTACAACCTGAGAATCATAGCTCTACTTGTCGTTAGTGCCTAAGACCACGCTTTGGAAAAAGATACTTGCCAGCATTTCATGCCTAGGCTATAGCCAGGGGCATTTTTGTCATTTATAAAAGTACAGGGGTATGTCACCTTTTTGGCATTTACCAGGGGTATTTTGGTACTTTCCATCAATTTATTTAAGTTCTAGTACCTCTGTAGCATAATTCCCTCGTTCTAGAACCGGTCCTGATTCTGGTATTAACATCTCCCAATATTGTGTGGATCAGAACAAAACTACATTATTTATCTGAAATAGCTAAATCCCCGCACCCGCGTATCGCGCAAATTGAACAGGACGACGGATATAATGGGGTTAAACGCAGTGATTGAACCGCTTATGTTGTGTGCCAACGCCAACTAAAGATCGGTGGATCTGAGTGGTACAGTCTTGGGACCACGTGCCTACGGTGATACCGCACCTGATCAGGCAGGGATAAGGGACAAGACTTCTGTCATAGGATCGCAATGTAGAAGTCAGTCAGACAAGGTTTTAGGTTTTGTTACCGTAGTTATAGAATGAATAAAGGTCGGTTCCCCTTTTGAATCGTTGGACACAAGTGCCTAGTCAAGGAATTTTGTGTTGTTTAGAGCATTAGCCTTGTAAAGGCGTTTACTCTTATTTAACTAGTATGTGACTAGTTAGTGTGTGATTCTGTGAATCGCAATCAGTTTGGAACCGAGAGTGTTAAGCGTGTACGCTTGAACGACTGCACGTCGTTGTTACTTTGTTATAGCTAAAATACTCTTTGGGTCCAAGAATCTCTCTGTTAATGAGCGCTAAGTAGCTCCGCTACACTTGGTAGCACTTGTAGTCAATCTACACCTGAGTCCTTACATACTGAATCCTCTGCGATGATGGAACCGGCCATGAACCTCTCTGAGGTCCAGAAGATCACGCTTGAGAATCTCAAGGCGTTGATCGTGCACGAGCAAGTGGATCTTATCGTGTCTCAAGGCCCGGACGCGCTTCGTGCACGTCTCGAGACCTTCTCGAATTTTGTGTCCACGTTGATCGGACAGGTCCACGACCATTTGGAATCTGCCATGCCCACTCGTTATGTTTCACTACCGGTAACTAAGTTAAGGACTCACCCTCTGGTCTTAAGTGTCAAGACTTTTAACTAAAAAGAGGGAGAATCTCCTTTTGCGGGCTCGAGAGATGTCGACCGCCATCAGCTCGACCTTGCGCGGTCAGAGCAGCAAGAGGTGGGCATTGCCCTATAGAAGTTAGGTGGGCGAGACTAAGAGCGGGCCTTCACTTCTGGTGTAACGGGGCACCCTGAAGCTTGTACTGGTGACAGTACAAGCTACTTATTCTGATAACAGAATAAGGCGGTGTCTCGTAACTTCACGTACACTCGTACGTGCAGAGGAAGACGGTAAGAAGAAGCGAGTACTTGGTTAGAGTAAAAAGTAGAACTGTATTTATAATAGTTAATGTCTGCAATAAATCACTATTTATCTTCATCTAACTATGTCTAAATACAAATGTGTAAATCAATTATCTGCTCACCACTCATTGCGTGCGTCTGTCGTGGCCCGTCTTCGTTGGTTGATATAATGGCCTATATCAACCAATTAGGAACTACTCGTAAGTGCTACAGAATATTTGTCCTTATGACAATATTCTGAGAATATAACTCTTATAGTTATATTCTATTAACAATTTCTTATAAATTGTTATGTAACGATTCACCCCGTTACATCACCCCCCCTTAACCATCAGTCACTTTAGTGACTGATTCACTGAATGGATACTCGTTCCAAATCATTTGGGACAGGGTTTGCACTTGTTGGTCTGAGTCCACTTCCCAACATTTCATCGCATGGTAAACAAGCCCATGCGATGCGCGAGCAAGGCCGCCGAGAGCGCGTCTGCACGTCTCTGTGCGGACGCCGAAGCAGAAACAACAGCAACTGATGTCCCATCGGTTGCTGAAGAGACCCAGCCTGTGTCACTTGGTGACGCAGGCGCTGGTCATGAAGACACTCGTGTCTTCACAGAGTACGAGCTCGGTGTCTCGTACTCTCCTGATACGGATGACGGATCCGTATCGACGGCGATTGAATCTAAGCCGCCTGCCAAGCGTGGCATGGACGATGCTTTGCGTCGCAGCATCTTTGGTTCATCTGATGAGTCAGATGAACCATCACCGAAGCGAAGGCGCTCGAGGTCGCGAGACTCGGGCGCTAATAGTGGTGTCGGTTCTCCTATGGACACCACTTCACAGCGAGGTGCCAGTACTTCTGTCGGCACGTCGCAGGAAGAGCGGTACCGCAATGTGTTGCGTCTCGCTCCAGAAAAGAAGGCATGGATGCCTCCAAAATCCGTCATGGATCACTTGTCGGCGACGACGAGTGATCGTTATCGAACACGATTGTTCGATTCGTCAAGGATCCATCACCTTGACCCCAGCGCGAAAGACTATCGCGCTGAACATGAGTTCTTCATCGATGCTTTCTTCAGACATCGATGGTACAGTGGGAATCACAAACGTGATGGTCCCTCACTACTTCAGGCGTGGAACGCCTACATCCATAACCTCGAGGATGTAGGTCGTGACGCTTGGAACGACAAACTTATCAAAGCTCGTGATAAGTTTGAAAAGCGAACCCCCACAGGTGCACGCTACAAGCTGCATCGTCTGTCAAGGGAGAAAGGATCACGCTGCCTCTCTTGGGGAGACTCGTGCCCATGTTGTGTGAACAACTCTGCACGAGCACCTAAGGGGGCTTACCTCCCTAATAGCCCGTGGTGGCGCGTACGTATCTCTACTGAGATGTACGAAGGGGATTGACAACCTGAAATCCTTTTACGACCGTGCCGGGAAGACTTTCTCCGGCGGTCCTTCTGCGGAACAGGATGTGCCGCGTCGTACTGCTCAACCAGACCCAGTACGTCGATCATCAGTTGGGAGCGGGGCTCCCAAGAATCCCAGGACGGGGGATAGCCGCGCCACCGGACGAGATAACTCGTCCGACGTCCGTTCACGTCGCGGTGGTTCAACAGCTGCTCAACTAGATAGCGCTGGCCACCGCGAGAGTCCTCTAATGGAGGTGGAGGAGGAGGAAAGACGCTCTCCACGCGATCATGTGGATCGGTGTGTTCCCGAGAGCTTCTTTGATCGCGTAACGCAAGGGTTACGCGACGATCTCGAACATGAGCGGAATAGGCGTCTCCAGATGGCGGACACTGCCTCGAAGCATCGAGCTGAGTTTGCCTTTGCTCAGCTCGAGAACGAGAGATCTCTGACATCTCTTCGTGACGAGCTAAGGGTAGCTCGTGGGATTGTTGATCGGTCTCGGAATCAGATAGCTGCTCTTCAGACCCTTGTTGATGCCCACCATCGGGAGCACAAGGCTCTCTGCGAGATGCTTGAGCGCAAGGGCGTTCTTCATCGGAAGAAGCAGCGTACTGATGGTACGGCTTAAGCCGACCAACGTAAAACGTGGGATGCGTTCGCATCTTACGTGGTAACTCGATCGTGTATGCATTGCCTAGGCGGTGCAATACACGAAATGGGCCAATGTACTTGGGTAGTAGTTTACTGCTACCCAAGTTAGTCACTACATGCTTTGGTAGATTAACCGTAGACAGTAGGACTAAGTCACCTTTATTAAATAAAAGAGTGTTTGCCCTTCCATTCTTGTCAGCGTTTTGCTTTTGATTATCCACCGCTTCGGCGATGGAGTCTTGCACAAAACGGACTACCGTTTCACGAGCCAGTATGAACTCATCTGATGACTCGTTAGCTTCAGTGTGCTGTGAGCGCACTGCAGCAACAACAACCTTTTCTTCAGTGAGGGCTTCCGCACTCTCACTGGGATCATTGTCTTCGATATCGATGTTATCGATATCGGCATCAAACGCAATGACTTCTTCGTCAGAGCGTGATGAGCGTGAACCAAATCGCTTTTTGCTCGCGCGAGTCCCTCCCCCCCTTAAAACAGAGTTACACTCTAGTAAGGTGGGTACACGCGGATGGCGTAAGCCATTCACGTAAACCATTGTATGTGTCGTGGACGCATGCACCGAGTTGTTGATGGCAAACTCTACCATTGGCAAAAACTCACTCCAACTCTTAAAGGAGTGTACGTATCCTCGAAGTATCTCTTCAAGGACACGATTGGCACGTTCCGTCTGACCATCTGACTCTGGATGATCAGATGTAGACATCTTCAAGCGCGTTCCGAGTGATTTGAACACGGAACGCCAGAAATCAGCAGTGAATGTGGATCTCTGTCTGATACGAGTTCACGGGCAACCCATGAAGTCGGAAGATGGTGTCAATAAAGACACAAGCACAGCCACTTGCCGTGATTGTCTCTGGTACAGCCACAAGGTGTACCATTTTGCTGAATCTGTCAACAAATACGAGAATACCCGTATTCCCGCGTGCGTCTTTGGGTAACCCGAAGACGAAATCCATTGAGATGGATTCCCAGCACTCAGCCGGAACCGGTAGAGGCTGTAAAGGTGCACGCAGTGAAGGACTTGACTTCACTCGTTGACAGACTTCGCATGCGCGAACATACTTGCGCACAAACTGATACTGGCGGGGCCAGTAAAAGTCTCGACTCACCGTGAGACATGTTTTCTCTCGGCCACGATGTCCTCCTATAGGAGCATCGTGATACTCGAACATGACCCGCAAATGCAGATCAGTATTATCTGGAATGACAACACGTGGTGTGTCACCAGAAACGGCTGTATAATACAGTAAACCGTTACATGTAGTGTATCGATCTGATGCAGATCGATACGCAGACGACAATCGTTTCAACGATTCTCGAGATGGTTGGGAGAGATGTGTCAACAACTTCACTATCTCACCATCTTGGGCGTATGCCCGCCTCACATCATCATACAACGTTGTAGATGGGACTGAGGACGTCATAACCGCAACAGTGACTGTCTCACTGTTGGGTTTCGCGACTGTTTCAAAGTCGGGACGACGTGAGAGTGCATCAGCAACGACATTAAGTCGTCCTAGTTTGTACTCGACCGTAAAGTTGTATTCCGCAAAGAATGACAACCACCGCGCCATTCGTTGTGAAAGGTGCGGGCTGTTCACTGCCGTGCGTAATGACGCATGGTCAGTGTAAACAACGAAGGGTCTATCTCCTAATAGATAGACTCTGAACTTCGCGAGTGCATACTTCATGGCAAGGAGTTCCTTGTCATGCACTGGATAGTTCCGCTCAGCTGGTTGCAGCTGACGCGACTGATAGCAGACGACGCGTTCAACACCTTCTAGGTCGTACTGCATTAATGCACAGCCGATTGCGAAATCGCTGGCATCACAGACCACATGAAATGTCCTGTCCTGATCGGCTATTGCTAGGACTGGGGATTGTATCAAGCTCTGCTTGATACCCTCAAAGGAGCGCTGACATTCAGCGTTCCATAACCACCTCTCGTTCTTTTTCAACAAACGAGAGAGGTGCACAGTCATCTCGGCGTAATTGCGTGAATATTTATGCAAATACGCCGCTAGCCCAAGGAATTTTCGAAGACCTTTGACATCGACCGGCACAGGCCAGTCGGTGATCGCCTTGATCTTTTCGGGATCAGGACGTACACCGTTCTTACCAACGATGCACCCAAGAAGTGGTATTTCGCTTGCTGCAAATATACACTTCTTGAGGTTTGCATACAATTGATGCTTTCGCATGATTGTAAGAACTTGTCGGACGTGGTACCTGTGAACCTCAACGTCCGATTTTCCATCCATAGCTCGACTATGGATGAATACGTCATCGAAATAACTCGGCGCGAATTCTCATACTGGCCTCAACAGATGTGATACACACCTGTTGAACGTGGCAGGGGCATTACTGAGCCCTTGTGGCATTACTAGCCATTCCCAGAGCATGCCACTAGGCGTGCTAACTGCGTATAGGGTATATCCCGTTCCCGCATTAGGATTTGATAGAAGCCATCCATCAAATCCATGGACGAAAAGATGGTACTCTTTGACATACCATCAATGATTACGTCCTTCCTCGGTATCGGCGTCTGAGCCGGTACCGTTGCAGCGTTCAATTTGTTAAACGCGTGCACTATCCGCCACCCTCCTGTTGCTTTTCGCACACAGAAGATCGGAGAGCTATGTGGGGAAGTTGATTCCCTCACATGGCCCGCAGCTAAACGATCGGCAAAGAACTTGTCGATCGCAAGTACTTGTTCACGAGGCAGTGGCCACTGCTTCATGACACAGTACTTCGAGCCTGGATTAAGCTCGACTTCGTGTCGAATACCTTTATCCTTCGGTATTTCGCACGGAACAGTTTCAGGGAATACATCCTTGAATTCAACCAAATCTTCATAGAGAGGATTTTCCTTGAGCGATTCCCATGATTGGGACTCATATCGCTCAATTCGTGTCTTTTCATCTAGGACACTCTCGTCCATAGATGAACTACTGAGAACTCTTTCGTTCTCAGTAAACACTGTTGCTGACCTTATGTCGGTTACACACTCGTCGTCAGCGACGAGTACGCAGATCTGCTTGACTTTGCCACTACGCAGATCACGCAAGAACCTTTTATGTTCGAGCGTTGGCAACTGAGTGATCTCCGAAGTCAACTTCGGAGGCGCAATCAGATCAAGTGTATAAGCGCCTACACTTGATCCGTTATTGACTATGACATTCAATGTCTCTGTCATTTCCTGGGGACTTATTCCCTCAGGCTTCGAAGGACTTATTCCTTCGTCTTCCCGGGGACTTATTCCCGCGGGTTTCGGGGAACTTATTTCCGCCGGATCTGTAATCTTGGGACTTATTCCCTTAACTTCCTCTAGCTGTGGTTGCGCAACCACAGCGAGATCCTCTACGAAAGACTCTCCAGTCGATCTAGGATTATCGTTTCGCTTAACCTGAGCGATCGATTGTTTCTCTTCTAGATGTTCCCCTCTAGGGATACATCTTTGTCCCGGTCCACTCGACTTATTCGAGTGGTGGACCTTCGGCGCAGCCTGTGTTTCCTCACAGCCGCCGGAACTTTGCTCCGAAGTGTAACCGTTTGGTACACTAAGGTTTTGTGCAGTCGTACTAACGACCGTACCACAAGTGAGGCCATCGCACTCACTCGTAGTACATCCACACGCTTGTGGACGCCTCCAAAACGTTCATCAGATGGCCATCTGATGAACAAGCGGCAGGCATCGTTACTGTCCGATGTTGCCAGTTTACTCGTGGTTCGTACCTTCTGAGCCACGGTATTCCAAGGATGACATCAAATTTGTCATCCAAATCCAATACGATAAAGTCATCGTCATATTGGGTATCTTCTAGCGTATAGCGAATCTTCACTATACGCTTCATGACGGTTACGGATGCGCCTGTCGCAAGACGTACCGTCATCCTCGTGGGAGGTGTGTCACATTCACTGAATTTAAAGTGACCATCTTCTAGCGATTGGCGTCGCACAAAATTGTTAGACGCCCCACAATCGACTAGAGCTCGAAGGGACAACTTATTCGTCACTTCGAGTTTCAAGGTAATGAGTGAGATCTCATTACCTAGAGCAGCAACGCACAACGTCTGTGTGTTGGGAGCAACCTTCATCAAGAGGCCTACAAATTCTCTTGACGTTGCTGGATCAGTAGGGTGCTCCGCACCTACTGATCCTGTCCGTTTTTTGACGGTCCATCCCGTTGTTGCGTCTTTGCACCAACTGCGGACCCTCGTCCCTGCCCCTTTCTCATGGGTGGACGGTCACTACGCCCAGTGTCGCGAGACACTGGACGAGGGGCACTACACTCGTAAGCGTAGTGTCCTGTCTTCTGACATCTGTTGCATCTCTGCAACTTCTTGTAGCCTGTAGAGCGAACCTTCTCGCTCTCTACATAACAGAGTTCCATCGGCTCTGGACCTCCGTTGTCATATCGTCTCGGTTGACGATATGATGTCGAGCTGGCGCGAGCCTGTCTCAGACTGAAGTCTTCCTGCTCCGCAATGGAAATGGCTTGTTCTAGTGAATCTAGTTCAAGCCGGAACAGGTGAGTCTTGACGGGACCATCCGCAAGACCCTGCATGAACACCGAAACCAACGTGTGTTCATCCACTGGATTGGAACTTATACAACTCGTAAGATGTCGTATATGTTGAGCGTAAGCGTGCACATCACGCTTACCCTGCTTGAGCTTCAAGAGTTCGGTTCAAGCTCTGAGCTCAGCTCTAGGCGGTTCAAACGTTTGTCTAAGCCGCGACTTGAAGACTTCCAACGACCCAAACGCATATGGGTCGTGCAGCTTGAGCCCCAGTGCCCAAGTCTTGGCACGTCCTGCCAGATTTGATTGGGCAAATGCAACTTGCATATCCCCGTCGTCGATGCGACGCGCCCTTATGGCGTCATCCAATTCGACGAACCATCTCAAGAGGGAGTCTTCTTCGACCCCTCTATACTTTGAGATGTCAATCTTCAAAGTCTCGGGCCGACGCGAGTGCATCGACCCGCCAGCAGCAGCCTGCTGCTGTCTCAACAGTTCAAACTGTTGAGCACCTTGTTCTCTCAACAACTCTGCTTGTTGAGAACCTTGTTGGTGAAGCAAGGCTACTTTCTCGCGTTCAGCGTCAAGTTCATTTTGGATGAACTTGGCGATAGTAGCATGTTGGGCGTCTCTATTGAGAGCCTCTAGCATGACGCTAACAGCATGGATGCCCATGGTCGAACCCATTCGTTCAACCGCATCCCATTCGACATCGCTCAAATGGGAGTAGCCGTCACGCGTAGCGTGAAAGCTTTGGTCATCTTCATCATCCAACGTATTCATGTTGGATGTGAACGCGGTCCTTGGACGGACTACGAAGTGCTACCAGGTGTAACGGGGCACCCTGAAGCTTGTACTGGTGACAGTACAAGCTACTTATTCTGATAACAGAATAAGGCGGTGTCTCGTAACTTCACGTACACTCGTACGTGCAGAGGAAGACGGTAAGAAGAAGCGAGTACTTGGTTAGAGTAAAAAGTAGAACTGTATTTATAATAGTTAATGTCTGCAATAAATCACTATTTATCTTCATCTAACTATGTCTAAATACAAATGTGTAAATCAATTATCTGCTCACCACTCATTGCGTGCGTCTGTCGTGGCGCGTCTTCGTTGGTTGATATAATGGCCTATATCAACCAATTAGGAACTACTTGTAAGTGCTACAGAATATTTGTCCTTATGACAATATTCTGAGAATATAACTCTTATAGTTATATTCTATTAACAATTTCTTATAAATTGTTATGTAACGATTCACCCCGTTACATCTGGCCACTCGATGGAAGAGGCTTTTCTCACCTGGGACATGCTAAATCTCAGGTGTTAGCCCTGCCTAATCAGGCATATCGCGTGCGATCACGCTTCCTGTCAACCTGCCAGGGTAAAAAGGACTTATTCCATCACGTCCAGGAGTTGCGAACTCTCATCGCTGCTATGCAGCTCGACTTTTTACCTGAGACGGTTCTGGTAACCATTCTTATGGAGGGTCTTCGCACTGGCGTTGCCATAACATAATTGTTTTGTGCATAACCCTCGATATATGAGGGTGCAGTGGACATAGTGGTGAACGCAGAGTTCAACTTTAACGCTGCCTGTTACGGGACTCATGGTTTACAATCGGAATCGCCGAGTAATACTCATTTTATGGATAGGACAGAGCCCATGGACCTTAGTCTCGCTGATGTTGACGAAGAATACGAGCTTTATGCTGTAGAACAGCTTTCGAACAACCGTAAATACCTTCGCCCCAATTGTCCTTTGAGAAGAAGCAGACAGGCTCATTTAAGCCTACCCCCCCCGTCTCTAACCAACGAGTTGGTAAGGCGCGGAAAGGCGTCGAGTTCCAGTAGGCGCGGGGCGCCCTGCCAGGGAGGATTTAGGCTCTGTTGTAACTCTGGGAGGTGATGGAGAACAGGGACTAGCCCCAAGCGTCTTCGTGAGCAATGTCACGAAGCATGAGTACAAGCCAGGCTTGTTAGTTGCGAAAGCAACAGTGAAGGTCTTTGATGAGACGTAGTCAATATTGATCGACTCCGGGGCGTCGGTAAATTACGTCCGACGTTGTTCCCTGGAAGTTAGTCAGAAGTATTATGAGGCGCTGAAAGCGCGAAAGAATGAGACTATCACTGTCCGCTTGACGACAGGTGTATTAGCCACTGTGCCTAAAGTTCCTGTGAACTTTGGTGTGAAGTTTTCGGACTTTGACAGTATTGGACGCTGTCTAGTCTTTGACTTGGATGAGATACATAATGTCATCCTTGGTATGGCTTGGCTAGAACGCCATGAGTCATGGATTGATTGAAGGTCAAAGAGCTTAGGCGAAATCCGCACTGCTCCTACTGGAGCTTCAGAGAGTCATGATCCCGCTTCTGCTAAGAAAAAGAAGCGCTATCGGCGCGAGCCACGGACTGAGATACTCAATGTGATAGACATCAGTATGTCTGAACTCATTGGGTTGGACGATGTCAAAAACTTTAGTTGCGGGCCAAGCTCGTTGACTGCTAGTGAAACGGCACTTACTCCGTCGATTAATAATCGTTGTGATAATGAATCACTGAATGCTGTAAGCATCATTAGTCTAGAATCAAGTCTTCATGGGTTATAATCATCAGGTGAGCGTGTAGTGGCACGTACATACACACTGAGTGATGTTGGCCGTGATTGCGACACACAAAATGTCAGTCAAGACATTGTTGGTGAAATACCAAGTCATCAAGGGCGAGAACCAATTGATGAGCGTGGAGTGGCACGTAAGTACCCACTGGGTGGTGATATCACTATAAGTGACACATGACCAGACGTCGTTAATGACACCGGATCTGACTCAGATCAAAACAAGGTTGACGCAGTTCGTCATCTTGGGGACAGTGTAATCCTAGATGTCGGCATGACATCGTTCCTGCTATAGTGCAAATTAAGGGTGACGCAGTTCGTCACCTTGGGGACATTGTAGTCCCAGATGTCAGTAATGACGTCGGCCCAGATACTGGGAAAATTAAGGTTGATCAACATATTAATTTTGGGGATATTAATTTTCCGGGTGTCGGTAATGACACCGGTTCTTGTACAGAGCAAGTTAAGGATGGTGATGATATCAATCTTGGGAACGAGAAAGTTTCAGTCTCTCTGATACGCTCAGTCTTGTCACAGAGACGACAGCATAGCCAGATTGCTGTTATGCAACGCAAGGCGTCTATTACGTGACTGAGTGATACTAGCGAGCAGCTGTATACTCTCGTTTATGGAGTGACTGGCGACGCAGATGTGTCAGTAAGTCTTGATACTCTACCCTCACTGAATACTCTGTTATCACTAGACGAAATACCGGTCAATGAGTTTGGCCTGAACTTAAATTCAGGTGACTTATCTGAAGTGGTAATTCATAGACTTGATGTCGAGTTGAACTAGTCTTCACTTCTTGATGAAGCTGTCTTGGAAGACACAAAGGCATCGCTGAGTGCTTGAAGTGGGTCATCCATCTTGAAGATCCTAAACACCGTTTTATTATTTGGTAAAGGAGTTTCACGATGTGGAGTGTCACGACCTACCTTCCACGCTGCCTCCTGATCAAGGCGTACGTCATGAAATTGACCTGGTTCCTGGAACCTAATACTGTGACACGGAAATGACCCTACCAAAGGAGCAGTGTGACGTCATTGACGAGTTCTTTCGTGCAAAGCAAGCGGTTGGCATGGTGCGTGAGAGAAAGTCTCCGCACTCGGCATCGACATTTTGTGTCATAAAGCCGAATGGCAATTGTGCATGATTGCAATAAGCTTAATGCAGCCAATTTACCGGCATAGATGCCTCTCACTCGAAAGGATGTTCTTTAGAACGCTATAGTAGGTTGTACAATGTTAAGTGCACTCGATTTGGTCGACGGACATGATCAACTGCTTATGCGAGCGAGTGATATTCCGCTCACACCGGTTAGTACTCCAAGCGGTAAGCTTTGGGAGTGACCGGTTATGCCTAAAGGGCTGCCTAGTGACCCGGCCACTTTAAATAGTCTTGTGACGCAACTGTTCCGACCTCACCGAGGATATGCACAAAGCTATTCTGATGACATCTTTGTCCATAGCCGTGTCGATCATGTTAGGTCAGATGTGGACAATCGCATTGACCATTTACGAGCAGTGCTCGAGTGCATGCGCACGAACAAGTTGTATGCACATGCATCGAAATGCATTTTCGGTACAGAAGAAATTCCTTTTCTCGGGTGCTTCATTGGAAAGCGCGGCCTTCAAGCAGATCCCGCCAAGTTAAATTAAACTGTTGACTGGCCGGTTCCGTTGAACCAAAAGGACTTGCGTAAATGGCTTGGCTTTGCGAATTACTTTCACAAGTGCAGTGCAAACTATGCTGACATGGCAAGGCCATAAACCAAACTTCTCAAGAAGTATGCGGTTTGGAGTTGGGACGCAGTCTATGCTCACGCTTTTAAAGCTGTAAATTACAGCCTCCTTCAAGCTCCAATTTTTGCTTTGCATGACCCTGAGTGACCTTTCAGTGTCGTCTGTGACGCGTCTGATTTTGCTATTGGTTGTGCATGAGCGCAGACAGATGTCGATGGACATGAGCGCGTCATTGTGTATGAATCTCTTCATCTCGAGGCTGCAGAGAATTATCCAGTTCACGAAAAAGAGTTACTTGCAATGAAATATGCTCTTGTCAAGTTCAGACTCCACCTACTGGGCTCAAAGCCTTTTGTGATCTTCACAGATCATGCGTCATTACGCACTGCGACTCAGTCGCCTCACCTCTCACAGTGTACGGTCCGTTGGATTTCATTCTTTGCTGAATAAAACTTCGAGGTGAATTAAAAGCCGGGCGAGCAAAACTCTTTGTCTAATGCGTCGTTACGCAGACCTGATTATAAGCTTGCTCATGCTACGACTCTGTCGTCATCTATTGTAGATTTAATTCGTGCGGCATAAGCACGTGATGAGTAATGTGTAGCATTGCTACATGCTCTTGTAAGCGAGGTGTTTCAAGACTCGGACATCAAATTGTTGGCACGTTTACGTGCGAGCCTACTCCGATGTGTCATCGATGGTGGGTTACTGTGATATTGCACAGATGTTGAGGAATTGCCTCTCATCGTTGTTCCTAATGATGAAGACTTGAAGTATCGTATCCTATTTGAAGCACATGACACTGCTTTGAGCGTTCATCTAGTTCGTGAGAAGACATATAGCTTAGTTATCAAGATGTATTGGTGACCCAAGCTGTACAAATGGGTGAGTACATATGTGCGTACGTGCGAAATGTGTCAACGAGTCAAACCTTCAGCACATGCGGTTGCACCGCTTGCTAGTTTTCCTGTACCCACTGGGTGTTAGGATTCCATCAGTATGGACTTTGTGATGGACTACCAAAAGATTCGGATGGCAACAATGGTATGTGGTCTTTGTTGACCGTTTGATGAAGATGACTCATTCAGCGGCTGTGCCTGATTCCATCGACGGTGAAAACACAGCGAAGCTGTTTATCGACCGTATGTTGCGGTCAACACGGTTTGCCTGTGGTCATCGTCTCAGATCGTAATCCACGTTTCACTGGCAAGTTTTGGACTTCCACCTTTAAGGTGCTGGGCACCAGGTTGGACATGTCAACAGCGGATCATACGCAGACTGATGGTAAAACTGAGCGGTTCAACCGTGTCACTTTTAGTGACATGTTGCTCAGATTTTGTACTGATACGCCTAGGCGTTGTAGATCTATGCTCCCGGTGGTCGAGTCTGCGTTGAACAACGCTGTTCATGCCTCTACGGGATTTACTCCATTCTAAGTGCATGGTATTAACCGCCCACGAGTTCCTTTAATGCTATCTCTACGTGGTGCTGGTCTCGGTGAGGGAGTAATAGCCGATAGGCTTGCTGACTTCAGCCCAACAACTGTTCAGAAACAGGTGAGCGAGTTTATCACTACGCAATTGAATGTCTTACGACATGTACATGACAAAATGGATGATAGCCAGGACAATCAAAATGAACAGGCTGATGCCAAAGGCAGAAAATGTATTGAGATTTATGAAGTTGGAGACCTAGTCTTACATGGTGCTACGAATCTACCTACCAATGCGGCGTCGGTGGTCTACAGGACCAAGTTGCATCCTCGTTTCATTTGGGCTGTTTACGGTTGTGTCCAAGAAGGGCCTAGTGTATGTGCTCAACCTCCCACGCAAGATGCAAGCACAACCAGTGTTTTACGTTGGCTTGCTTGAGCCTTACCTTGATCCGTCGCTAGTGGATCATGAGGCGCTTACGCCGAAAGATTCGGCGATGCCACAAGTCGAGGATCTCTCAAGAGAAGATCCAGTTGTCCTTCAAGACGCGCCACTCGATCACGCAGACCATACACCTCGTGCACTAACTCGTCGACGACGTGTCGAGATTCACTGAGCACCGCCTGCTCTTGCTGACAAGCAAAGGGATCAACGGTACCATGTTGAACGTCTCCTGCAGCGACATCGTCGCGACGGTCAGTACCAGTACTTGGTACAGTGTCGGAAGTACCCAGAGTTGGAGAACTCATGAGAGTATGAAGTGCACTGCGGCAGGATTGTCCGAATGCCGTTGAAGTTTTTGACCGTCGTCTTCAGGGTCAGTAGACCCATACCACTTCCCACTATTTGGTGAGAGAGTGGAGGTGGTTGCAGCTTCAGCAGGAGCACTGATGCGCGGGTCCGTAGCTTCTGCAGCATAGCGGGTGCATAAAACGATTGAATTTGGACTTTGGCCGTTTGTTTTGCGAACTCAAAGTGCATCTTTTGTTCGAGTCGGGTGTCAGCGAGTGAAGCGCTCTCTTGGAGATTCTACAGGCTTGGTAGACGGCGAGCTATGTAAGCCCAACGCGTGAAGACGACATCATTTCCGCCCCCTATCACCAGGGAATAGAAAAATGAGTACCGTCCGCATGGCGGACACTGACGCACCTCGTGCTTGCAGATTCAGCCTGTTGAGGTAATCTTGAACGGTTATACACTCGACCCCCAGTTATTTCATTCTAAGAGCCTCCCTCTCCGATAGTGCTGTGGCTGTGGCAGCCTTGGGCACCATGCTCCATGTTGCGAGTGACTGCCCAGTCGTCTGACGAATGCGCTCATCCACACTCGGTGGTGTGAAGCGATAACCACTGTGAGCAGACGCTGTGACTACACATTGTGATTGACGCCTGCGGTCATCGACCGAATGAAGATATTGAGCTTGATCTTCATACAGTGTGTTGTGCAACACACCGAACGCAGGTTCGACGGCTTCAAGCTTTGCAAGGGGTGAAGGTACCTCCTCGCGTTCTACCAATGGATTTAGGCGCGATGCGCGAGGTGTCTTGCGCCGGTGGCATAGCTGGAGGGTGTTCATAGACACTCGACGCGACGTTGTCACTCTCATATTCCACCACACCCTCTTCGAGGAATTCCTCAAGACTGTTGGACGAAGGCTTAGAAGCAGTCATTTTGAGATGTGTTGTGAACATGATGGTCAGGACCATAGTTTAAGACCTAAAAGATCAGTAAAAGAATTGCTCACACAAGGATGTCGACAGTTTGGTGAAGGAGGAACCACGGGGTTACACGCGGTTATTGAACCGCTTATGTTGTGTGCCAACGCCAACTAAAGATCGGTGGATCTGAGTGGTACAGTCTTGGGACCACGTGCCTACGGTGATACCGCACCTGATCAGGCAGGGATAAGGGACAAGACTTCTGTCATAGGATCGCACTGTAGAAGTCAGTCAGACAAGGTTTTAGGTTTTGTTACCGTAGTAATAGAATGAATAAAGGTCGGTTCCCCTTTTGAATCGTTGGACACAAGTGCCTAGTCAAGGAATTTTGTGTTGTTTAGAGCATTAGCCTTGTAAAGGCGTTTACTCTTATTTAACGAGTATGTGACTAGTTAGTGTGTGATTCTGTGAATCGAAATCAGTTTGGAACCGAGAGTGTTAAGCGCGTACGCTTGAACGACTGCACGTCGTTGTTACTTTGTTATAGCTAATGAATTTTTGAGTCTAAGAATCTCTCCGTTAATGAGCGCTAAGTAGCTCCTCTACAGCTTGTAAACTAGTAAACAAACGATTGAATTGGATGGAGTGCCTCTTAGTTTCAAGCTACTGAGCTGTTTTGGCTGAATCAAGTGTCTGTGGCTGTGGTAGTTTTGTCTTAGTCCGTAGTATCAATTTATGTGGTCATGGAAAAGTGTGTATGGCCGTAGCGGCCCCCTCTAAGCATCGTGTGGATTTAAAAACCTTTCTTCATTTAACTAGCAACACATCCGTTGTAGAGGAGGTACTACGCGCTCATTAGCAGAGAGATTCTTAGACCCAAAAATTCTTTTAGCTAAAGCAGAGTAACAACGGCGTGCAGTCGTTCAAGCGTACGCGCTTAACACTCTCGGTTCCAAACTGATTGCGATTCACAGAATCACACACTAACTAGTCACATACTCGTTAAATAAGAGTAAACGCCTTTACAAGGCTAATGCTCTAAACAACACAAAATTCCTTGACTAGGCACTTGTGTCCAACGATTCAAAAGGGGAACCGACCTTTATTCATTCTATTACTACGGTAACAAAACCTAAAACCTTGTCTGACTGACTTCTACATTGCGATCCTATGACAGAAGTCTTGTCCCTTATCCCTGCCTGATCAGGTGCGGTATCACCGTAGGCACGTGGTCCCAAGACTGTACCACTCAGATCCACCGATCTTTAGTTGGCGTTGGCACACAGCATAAGCGGTTCAATAACCGCGTGTAACCCCGTGGTTCCTCTTCACCAAACTGTCGACATCCTTGTGTGAGCAATTCTTTTACTGATCTTTTAGGTCTTAAACTATGGTCCTGACCATCATGTTCACAACACATCTCAAAATGACTGCTTCTAAGCCTTCGTCCAACAGTCTTGAGGAATTACTCGAAGAGGGTGTGGTGGACTATGAGAGTGACAACGTCGCGTCGAGTGTCTATGAACACCCTCCAGCTATGCCACCGGCGCAAGACACCTCGCGCATCGCGCCTAAATCCATTGGTAGAACGCGAGGAGGTACCTTCACCCCTTGCAAAGCTTGAAGCCGTCGAACCTGCGTTCGGTGTGTTGCACAACACACTGTATGAAGATCAAGCTCAATATCTTCATTCGGTCGATGACCGCAGGCGTCAATCACAATGTGTAGTCACAGCGTCTGCTCACAGTGGTTATCGCTTCACACCACCGAGTGTGGATGAGCGCATTCGTCAGACGACTGGGCAGTCACTCGCAACATGGAGCATGGTGCCCAAGGCTGCCACAGCCACAGCACTATCGGAGAGGGAGGCTCTTAGAATGAAATAACTGGGGGTCGAGTGTATAACCGTTCAAGATTACCTCAACAGGCTGAATCTGCAAGCACGAGGTGCGTCAGTGTCCGCCATGCGGACGGTACTCATTTTTCTATTCCCTGGTGATAGGGGGGCGGAAATGATGTCGTCTTCACGCGTTGGGCTTACATAGCTCGCCGTCTACCAAGCCTGTAGAATCTCCAAGAGAGCGCTTCACTCGCTGACACCCGACTCGAACAAAAGATGCACTTTGAGTTCGCAAAACAAACGGCCAAAGTCCAAATTCAATCGTTTTATGCACCCGCTATGCTGCAGAAGCTACGGACCCGCGCATCAGTGCTCCTGCTGAAGCTGCAACCACCTCCACTCTCTCACCAAATAGTGGGAAGTGGTATGGGTCTACTGACCCTGAAGACGACGGTCAAAAACTTCAACGGCATTCGGACAATCCTGCCGCAGTGCACTTCATACTCTCATGAGTTCTCCAACTCTGGGTACTTCCGACACTGTACCAAGTACTGGTACTGACCGTCGCGACGATGTCGCTGCAGGAGACGTTCAACATGGTACCGTTGATCCCTTTGCTTGTCAGCAAGAGCAGGCGGTGCTCAGTGAATCTCGACACGTCGTCGACGAGTTATTGCACGAGGTGTATGGTCTGCGTGATCGAGTGGCGCGTCTTGAAGGACAACTGGATCTTCTCTTGAGAGATCCTCGACTTGTGGCATCGCCGAATCTTTCGGCGTAAGCGCCTCATGATCCACTAGCGACGGATCAAGGTAAGGCTCAAGCAAGCCAACGTAAAACACTGGTTGTGCTTGCATCTTGCGTGGGAGGTTGAGCACATACACTAGGCCCTTCTTGGACACAACCGTAAACAGCCCAAATGAAACGAGGATGCAACTTGGTCCTGTAGACCACCGACGCCGCATTGGTAGGTAGATTCGTAGCACCATGTAAGACTAGGTCTCCAACTTCATAAATCTCAATACATTTTCTGCCTTTGGCATCAGCCTGTTCATTTTGATTGTCCTGGCTATCATCCATTTTGTCATGTACATGTCGTAAGACATTCAATTGCGTAGTGATAAACTCGCTCACCTGTTTCTGAACAGTTGTTGGGCTGAAGTCAGCAAGCCTATCGGCTATTACTCCCTCACCGAGACCAGCACCACGTAGAGATAGCATTAAAGGAACTCGTGGGCGGTTAATACCATGCACTTAGAATGGAGTAAATCCCGTAGAGGCATGAACAGCGTTGTTCAACGCAGACTCGACCACCGGGAGCATAGATCTACAACGCCTAGGCGTATCAGTACAAAATCTGAGCAACATGTCACTAAAAGTGACACGGTTGAACCGCTCAGTTTTACCATCAGTCTGCGTATGATCCGCTGTTGACATGTCCAACCTGGTGCCCAGCACCTTAAAGGTGGAAGTCCAAAACTTTCCAGTGAAACGTGGATTACGATCTGAGACGATGACCACAGGCAAACCGTGTTGACCGCAACATACGGTCGATAAACAGCTTCGCTGTGTTTTCACCGTCGATGGAATCAGGCACAGCCGCTGAATGAGTCATCTTCATCAAACGGTCAACAAAGACCACATACCATTGTTGCCATCCGAATCTTTTGGTAGTCTATCACAAAGTCCATACTGATGGAATCCTAACACCCAGTGGGTACAGGAAAACTAGCAAGCGGTGCAACCGCATGTGCTGAAGGTTTGACTCGTTGACACATTTCGCACGTACGCACATATGTACTCACCCATTTGTACAGCTTGGGTCACCAATACATCTTGATAACTAAGCTATATGTCTTCTCACGAACTAGATGAACGCTCAAAGCAGTGTCATGTGCTTCAAATAGGATACGATACTTCAAGTCTTCATCATTAGGAACAACGATGAGAGGCACTTCCTCAACATCTGTGC